>ML785739.1:28144-38921 GCA_009831015.1 Picea engelmannii
GGGATAACACTCCCTAAACTATAGGAGACTGAATAATGACTAATAAACATAGGGAAAACCTTAGGAAAAAGAAATCCTAGCTGTGTGTGAAGTATCTCCAATAATGAGAACTTTGTTGTTAATATATATAGATCATGGTCATTGAGAACTTTATTAATGAGTAGTGTTGATGATACTATGGTATCTTGACCAATAGCGGGTAGCTCAATTAGGATTTTATATCCTAGGGGACTGATCATCCCTGTACAGATACCGAAGGTCCGAAAGGACGGGCTGTTAGAGTACTTGTGCATGTATATGCTAGCTTTGGTCAGTTGTGGTATAGTTATGTTAGGATTTTATATCCTAAGGAAGCTTTTGATTCATGGGCACATCCTTTGAATCTGTCAGAGTACCACAAGATGTTGATGCCAGGCGAGTGTTGAATATTTCCAGCTTTGTGCTGATGTTGTTGATGCCAGCCTAGTGCTGAAGATTTCCAGCTTCGTGTTGATTTTGTTGATGCCAGCCTCGTGCTGAAGATTTCCAGCTTCGTGTTGATGTTGTTGATGTTGTTGATGTCAGCCTAGTGATGGAGATTTCCAACTTCGTGTTGATGTTTTTGATGCTATCCTAGTGCTAAGATTTCCAGCTTCGTGCTAATGTTGTTGATGCCAGCCTCGTGCTGAAGATTTCTAGCTTCGTGATGATGTTGTTGAGATGCCAGTTTCGTGCTAAAGATTTCCAACCTAGTGTTGATGTTGATGATGCTCCAACACTCGTGCTGTGATATTGTTGTTGTTGATGTTGTTTCAGCCTTATGCTGTTATTGATGATGATAATGTATTAGTGTTATACTAATCCATGTTGATGCAAATGATGATGATGATGGCACTTCAGCGTCTTGCTGAAGATGATGATGATGATGTTATTTTAGCTTTCATGCTAAAGATGATGATGCTACTTTAGCCTCATACTAAAGATGTTGATGATATTACTTTAGCCTCATGCTAAAGAAGATGATGATGATGTTACTTTAGCCTCATACTAAAGATGTTGATGATATTACTTTAGCCTCATGCAAAAGAAGATGATGATGTTACTTTAGCCTCATGCTAAAGATGTTGATGATGTTACTTTAGCCTCATGCTAAAGATGTTGATGATATTACTTTAGCCCTCACGCTAAAGAAGATGATGATGTTACTTTAGCCTCATGTTGATGAGGATGATGATGCTACTCCAGCTCCATGCTGTGAACAATGATGATGAGAAAAACTTCCGATGATTTATAGATATGCCAGTCAGTGTTTCATATGTTGTTGATGTTGCTGCCCTCTCTCTCTCTCTTGATGATGTTGTAGAATACCCTTCTTGTTAAGGGGGAGTGTTGAAATATTGTAACTGCAAAGAGTGTTTATTTATTATTGAGTTATTATTCATTGGATCAATCCCCTTTTGTGGATTGATCATGTCGAGCATTGTAATTGACCAAATCCCCTTTTGTGGATTGGTCAAACCCCAAATATATTATGCAAATTGAAAAGTCGGCCCCTAGGCTAATTAAAGTGGTTTTAACCACTGAGAAGACAAGTCGACCCTGCCCAGTGAAGAGACACCTTTCAAGCACCTATCAGTTTGTATAAATAAAGGAAGCTAACACCTCATTTGATCACTCACTCATTTGGTAGCTGCAGTTGGGAGAAGAAGGAAGAGAGAGGTGCATTGCACAGTATTGGATATTCTCTAGTGTTTTGGTTTATTGTCTTGGCATTGTATTGGCTATCTATATTAAGGAATTTTTTGCTGGGTTTTCTCCCCCATGAGGGTTTCCCAAGAAAAATGTTGTGTATCTTGTGATTTTGTTTCTCTCGGTGATCCTACCTATGCTATTGTTATCTAGTATATTAAAAAGAAACCTAATAATAGCTCAAAACTTAACAAAAAAAACGTACTTCCATGCCTTTATATGTTTTTATGGACAACTTGTTGGAAACTGGTGAAAACGAATTCCTCTAGGATTAGGATTTCATATCCTATAATCCAGTGTTGGTTGTAACCAATAAGACCAAATTAGAATATGGATGAGATTGCATTTAATAATCAGTTTCCTATGTAAATGTATATAAATTTATGTAAGCCCGTAGAGGAAGATAAGGGAGGATGTGAGAGAGGATATGAGAGATGTATGAGTAGAAGGAGTCTGTTGTAATATCCATGATCTGAAAAATAAGACAACCGATGCCTTCGCTTGGTGGACGTAGCCCAAATCTTGGGTGAACCACATAAATCTCTATGTTTTTAATTCTGTATGACTATGCTTGGCTTATGATATTTATGTTTCCGTATTTACAAATATAACAAGTGGTATCAGAGCGAAGGTGAATTGAGTAGGTGCCGCAGGTGGAAATTGAGTAGAATGTCATCGACGCTCCCTAGGCAGTGTTAGAGGCACGCCGACCCACTCACACTTATGAAATTCCAATTTTCAAAAAACTCGCGCGCACGAAAAATGCATCACAGAGCGCTAGCATTCCTCATCCATAGTGAGGGAGCGTTGATCCAACACTAGCACTCCCCCATCCATAGTGAAGGAGCGTCGATCTCCCTTAAGAAACATTTGCATGTTTTTCTCTTTGAAAAATTTAAAGGTATGGTTCTTTTTTGAAAATGGAAAGGTATGAAGGAATTAAAATATTGTTTGTATAAAACAAAAGGGTGGAGGATGGTTTAGAAGGTTTTTTTTTATGGAGTAAAGGTATAAAGTAAAAAGTAAAGGTGAATTTTATTTTTATTTTTAAGAGGTGAGGTTGGTAAAAAGGATTTTTTATTAAACCTTTTGGAGTATATAACATTATTCCTCCACATATTTTTAAAGGGATTGGTTATTATAAGTAGTGGTTTTGGAATTTTTTATTCTTCTAATGGCGAAAACTCAGAGTGCTAAATTTGAAATCGAGAAGTTCAATGGAAAGAACAATTTTGAGATCTGGAAGGTTAAGATGCACGATCTGCTCGTGCAACAAGGCATGGTGATGGCACTTTTAGGAAAAGCAAAGCAACCCGTGACCATAACAGATGAAGACTGGGATGAGATCAATGTGAGAGCACTGAGTGCCATACGCTTGTGTCTGGCCGATGATGTTCTGTTCAATATTGTTGCAGAGAAGACAACAGTCGATTTGTGGATGAAGCTAGAAATCCTGTATATGACGAAATCCTTGACGAACAGGATCTTCCTAAAAAGACAATTGTACAGTTTGCGCATGAAAGAAGGTATGAAAATAGCTGATCATTTAAATACTTTTAATACTCTCTTAGTTCAGTTGACTAGCATGGGAGTAAAATTGGATTCTAAAGACAAGGCAATTACATTATTATGTTCTTTGCCCAAGTCACGGGATCACTTTGTTACCTCTATTAGTTTTAGCGCAACATAAAGTATTGAGTTTGATGTTATTGTTGGAGAACAAATGTCTGAGGAAACAAGGAAGAAAACCAATTCAGAAACCTCTACATCTGAGGCGATGATGGTCAGAGGCAGACCTAAAGAAAGAGGACAGGGTCGGGGGGATTTCTCTCGGTCAAAGTTGAAGGGCAGAAAGAGTAAGCTTAAGTGTTGGTTTTGTGGAAAATATAGACACCTGAAGAAGGATTGTTGGAAGCGACAACAAGCCTCCAAAGACGACCCTCCCAAATAAATGAAGAAAGCAAACGCAACTGAAATAGGTTCAGCAACAAGTTCAGGTATGATTGATGAAGTTTTATCAATTAGTATTGGTTCACGTCATGATCAACAATGGTTATTAGATTTTGGTGCTTCATATCACATGTGTCTTCATAGACACCAGTTTGTTACTTACAAGTCTATAGATGATGGAATAGTTTACAAGGTAAATGATATCTCGTGTAAAGTTGTGGGAATTGGTAGCATTTGAATTAAGATGTTTGATGGAATTGTTAAAATACTAACTGATGTGAGACATGTACCTGAGCTTAGGAAGAACCTAATTTCTTTGGGAGTCTTAGACACTGGAGGATATAAGGGTATTGTTCAAGGTGGAGTTATGAAAGTCTACAAAAGAATCCTATTGGTTATGAAAGCGAAGAAGGTTGGTAACATGTTTTTGTTAGAAGGAAGAATTGAGTCAGATCATGCAACAACGGTATCTGAGAACGACAGTGATTCTGTTCGACTGTGGAATCAACGGTTGGGCCATATGAGCGAACAAGGATTGAAGAAAAATGGAGTTGTTGAACACATGAACAAGACTCTTCTAGAAAGAGAAAGGAGTATGCTAAGTAACGCCAACTTGCAACAGAAACTGTGGGCAGAAGCAGTAACTATAGCTTGTTATCTGGTGAATCGATCACCATCAACAACAATAGAGTGCAAGATTCCTGAAGAAGTATGGAAAGGTCACCCTTGTAATTATTCTAATCTTAAAGTTTTTGGTTTTTAGGCCTATGCTCTAATTCCGAAACATCAGCGTTCTAAATTAGATCCAAAATAAAAAAGGCTTATCTTTGTTGGATATGGTGATGGTATTAAGGGGTTGTGGGATCCTACTTCCCACAAGATCACCATTAATAGAGATGTAATATTTGATGAATCATCTCTCATCAAATCAGATATAGATGTTCAAATGAAACAAGAAGAAGTACCTAAGTATCAACAAATTCAGTTTGAAACCAGTTCAAATACGGATGAAAGTGAACATGAACAAGTTTTTGAAGATGTTCATGAAGAGTTTCTTGCAGAGAAAGACATGGTTGATGATAACAATCAACAGAATGTGGATGAGCCACAAACTTCCCTAAGGAGGTCTACGCGGGTCAGAAATCCTCCAAAAAGGTATGATGATTTTGTTTCGTCAGTTTCTTTAAGTACTAATGATGATGAACCTTCGTGCTATCAGGAAGCTGTGAAGAGTTCTAACAGTGATAAATGGAAAGAAGCAATGAAGGATGAAATGAAGGCGTTAGAGAGGAATGCCACATGGGACTTGGCAGAACTTCCAAGAGGCAGAAAACTGTAGGTTGTAAGTGGGTCTACAAGCTGAATAATGATGTTGATGATAAGGTGGAAAGGTACAAAGCAAGGTTGGTTGCGAAAGGATATTCTCAGAAAGAAGGTATTGACTTTCATGAGATTTTTTCACTAGTTGTTAAGATTGTTTCAATTTGAAGTGTGTTAGCATTGGTTGCTTTACTTGATTTGGAGTTGGAGAAGCTAGATGTTAAAACTACCTTCTTACATGGATATTTGGATGAGGAAATATACATGGAACAACCTGAAGGGTTCGTTCAGAATCAGAGCAAGAAATTTGTTTGCAGGCTCAAGAAATCATTGTATGGTCTGAGGCAATCGCCTAGACAATGGTACAAGAAATTTGACTCTTTCATGGTGAGCCATAATTATACAAGGACTAAGTATGATCATTGTGTCTACTTTAAGAATTGAATAATGGCATATTCATTATCTAGGACATTCGATATGAAATATCTAGGAGCAACAAGGCAAATTTTGGGCATGGAGATATTCATAGACAGGAGGAATGGTAAGATTTGGTTGTCACAACAAAAGTATGTTGAGAAGATACTTTTGAGGTTTGGTATGAACAATGTGAAACCAGTTTCAGTCCCTTTGGCTTCCCATTTTAAGATTTCTTCAAGTTTATGTCCTAGTACAAAAGAAGAAAAGTAATATATGTCTCGAATACCATATGCTAATGTAGTAGGAAGTCTAATGTATGCGATGGTTAGTACAAGGCCAGACATTTCACATGGAGTTGGGGTTGTCAGCAGGTATATGGCAAATCCAAGTAAAGAGCACTGGGCAGCAGTGAAATGGGTGCTTCGGTATTTGAGAGGCACAAGTGATTACTGTATCACTTATAACAGTGGTTGTGAATTAGTCTGTGGATATGTTGATTCCGATTTTGCAAGTGATTTGGACAAGAGAAGGTCGACTTTAGGGTATGTATTTACTCTTGCAGGTGGAGCTATTAGTTGGATGTCAAAGCTAAAGAACATTGTTGCTTTATCCACTACAGAAGTTGAACACGTAGCTGCTTCACATGCTTGCAAAGAGGTAGTTTGGTTGAATGGTTTGTTTGGTGAGTTTGGAAGGATGCAGGACAAAGTAAAGTTACTTTGTGATAGTCAAGGTGTTATTCACTTGGATAAGAATCCATCCTATCACATTAAAACAAAACATATACCTATCAAGTACCATTTTGTAAAACAGTTCATCAATGAAGGTGGAGTCGCTCTTGAGAAAGTGCATACAAAAGAGAACTGCGTAGACATGTTCACAAAACCAGTACTTTTAGAGAAGCTACGATGGTGCTTGGCTTCTCTTGGCTTACAGAAAAGGTGATGAACAAAAGGAAGGAGCAAGGTATCAAGTTAATTGTTGCCAAGGTGGAGATTGTTGGAAACTAGTGACAACGAATTCCTCCAAGATTAGGATTTCAGATCCTATAATCCAACATTGGTTGTAACCAATAAGACCATGTTAGAATATGGATGAGATTGCATTTAATAATCAGTTTCCTATGTAAATGTATATAAATTTATGTAAGCCAGTTGAGGCAGATAAGGGAGGATGTGAGAAAGGATATGAGAGATGTATGAGTAGAAGGAGTCTGTTGTCATCTCCATGATCTGAATAATAAGACAATCAATGCCTTCGCTTGGTGCACGTAGCCCAAATCGTGGGTGAACCACGTAAATCTCTATTTTTTTAATTCTGTATGACTATGCTTGGCTTATGATATTTGTGTTTCCGCATTTACAAATATAACACAACTAACCCCTAAATTTTATAATGATGGGGTGTTGCAATAATCTCACAATGTAAAATGACCATGACCTTAATAAAAAAAACCTCACTATTGGCTTACTAGTAAACAAAGGCCAATAGATAAGCACAAAATATTTATTGAAAAATAACTTGCTATAAGAAATAAAGGAGAGATCAGGATAACAAAATTCAAAAGAGAGGTTGAGAGGCCAAGAGCCATAGAGGAAGGATGAGAATCCAAAGATAAGTTGGCAAAAGGATAAAAGGGAAGAAGAGAAGCCAAAAGGAGGGATAAGAGATTGAAAAGTTGATTATGAGAGAAAAAGGAGAAACTAAAGATTAAAACGAAGACCACAAGAGAAAAATGAAAAAATAGAGGCTTAAATGAAGCACGGGCGAGAACTATTCCCTCAAGTTTTTTGAGGTAAACCTTTAAGGAAAAAGCCAAAGGATTTGTAACAAAATAAGTGTACGTGGACAAAAATCACACATAAATGTGCTCTTGAGGCACCAAAGGTGACTAAAAGACACATAGATGACAAATCAAGGCATGGACACTAAAGAAAGGAGTATTTCCAAAGAGGCATCAAGGACAAGAACAATGAATCACAACTTCAAACAAAAGAAACAACAAGCCAAAGCAATCTTTTACAAACAAAAACCATGAACATGACTATAAACAATCATGGATAAGGCTACTTGCAAGGCGATGACAAGCATGGGTAAATGGTACAAGTATGAGGGTGCATGATTGTGACATCCAAGCATGAGGGCTATGAGGTAATAGGGAGGCCAAGAATAGGATGAGGAGGGTGAAAGCCAAAAAGAGTGTCAATAGGACAAAAAGTGGATCTTGATGATGAAATATGGGTTTGAGAGTCAAAAAGTGAGGCCACTAGGCAAACAAACAAGAAAAAAGTCGAAAAGTAGCAAGTTGGGCACTATGCCCTTAGGTTTTTTCAAGTAGACCTTTACAAAAGAAAGAATTTTCCCCAAAATAAATGGAAATTGAAAAAAGGTACAAGAAAATTTGCTCTCGAACACTAGGAAGCAACTACAAGAAGCTTCACTCACAAATCAGGGGAAATGAAGCTAACTAAAGGTGTCTTGCCAATGAGGCACAAAGGGAAAGAAGAGTAGAGTGATGTTAGCGTCGGAAGTCACTCCTAGATTGCTTGCAGGAGCAGAGCCCGACACCCATCAGTTTAATGTCACGATTTGTTTATAAGGGATGATCAAATGGAGATAATGGCTTGAGGAGGTATCACTCTAACTCAGGGACTGGATCTTGTACGTAAAGAACAAAGGAGGTTTGGAATCCTAACTTCAGCCAGCGAGTTGATTAAAAGGTGAACAGGTGGAAGACTTAGTGAGAAAGGTGAACAAACGACTTTGGGCAACAGGCTTTCGGTCGTTTGCAGAAGAAAAACTCTGAATGCAAGATCCGCTTGGTTCAGGGTCTCAAGGAACTGAGAGGGGACTTGACTGGATCCTCCAATTCCAAGTCACACAGCGTTGGGGAAATCACAAGAACTGATTAGAGACAGCGCAACTATTACAGTGATCCATTACAACATCATCCTATAATAGCTACAACTCGACTGGATCCTCCAATTTCGAGTTGCTCTAACACAGTGTAAACAAAGACATGAAAGAAACTGGCATTCATAAGGCAAGAAGTCTCAAAAGTTCACACATAACCAGAATAACAATGCTTCATTAAAACTTTACAACCAGGAGCTCAGCTCAACCATCGATGCTTACAAAATACAACAACTTAGTTAATATACTCAGGAAAAATCTCCTCACAGAGGCGTGCCCAGTCACCCAAGGCTTGGTTTCACTTCACTTCAGTCAAACTCGTACTGATATCTTCTTTTAAATGCCATCTTAACTGCGCATGGCTCCTGTAAGGAAGGTAGCTGAGCTATTAAGTGTTCGGATAGCATGTGCAGACTTCTCTGTCAAGCTGAAGACTTCAGCATGGCTTCTTCGAGAAAATCGATAGACAGGACCCCTGCGGGCAGGCAGCTTACCAAACCCTCCATTCCCCTTACTTAATGACTGAAAGGAGGCTTCAACTACCCGCTTGATTTTCATTTACTGCTTCCTTAGGGAGTGGCCGAGACGATACGCTCAGGAGCTTCGGCACTTCACGTCTCGCGGTTGGGAGGAGCTAGTCCTCAATCTTCAAAGTTGCGAGGGGCGAGGAGGTGAGGAGCCTAATCGTGCACCACGTATCCCTCTTTGATGGACAGCTGAAAACACTTCGGCGATACTGTGGGCCCGGGTCCTGGACGCCCTCGGCACTTCGCGTCTCGCGGCTGGGAGGAGCTAGTCCTCAATCTTCAAAGTTGCGAGGGGTGAGGAGGCGAGGAGCCTAATCGTGCACCACGTGTCCCTCTTTGATGGATGGCTGAAAACACTTCGGCGATACTGTGGGCCCGAGTCTTGGACTCCCTCGGCACTTCGCGACTCGCGAATCCTAACACCAATATTTCGGGACTACTCGCGACGAGATCCTGAGGCTTCGTGCCACCTGTATTTCACTCGCCGACTCTGCTATGGCCCCCACTACCTCCAGCTGTCGGGATATCACTTCTCGCAATCTCGCGATCTCCGCGCCCAAATTCTCGAGCCTTTTCTTGCGAGGCCCCGATATGCGATCCCATGTGCGGATCCAATGGTTCTCCTCGATCTAGATCCAACGGCTAGTCACCTTCTCACTTCTCGCGTCCTCGCGACTTGAGACACCCAATGTTTGGGCTTTCACCCTGCGAACTCCCGAATTTGCGAGATCGTCGACCTTGGATGATGCCGACGACACTTTACCTGCTCGCTTGACCTGCTACTTGGAAAAACAAGGATTCTCCCGTGCTGCGCCTGATCACTTCGTGCAACTTACAGACCCGAATGCTCTCGAGCCCATGACAAGAAATATCGCTAACATTTGGCTCCATGGGGGATAGAGTCGTCCATGTGATGCTCTAAGAACTCCTTCTGCAGCTTCAGTGCCTTGCTGTTGGGTTATGGGATCAAGCTCAAACCTCCTGCTAAGAAATATATGCCGAAAAGCAAAAACAAAACAAACTAAAAGTTCATGCTTACAGGAGCTTATTTATGTACAGTCCTAAGTTAATAAAATATTTTACATGGGCTAAGTGAAAGAAAACTTCCACCATAGCCATTCAAGCAGCTTCCTGGATAGAAGCTCCTTCCTTCTGTCGATGATCACCAGCAGATGGTGTAACCATGACAGAAGGACGGTTACACTCTTCAATTCCTCCTTACAGGCTAGAGTTGAGATGAAATAGGGCGGCTCCAAGGCATAGGGGAAATGCCACTCCATGTACTTGCAGAAAGGGTCATAGAATGGGTGGCAACTTCCATAAAATGGGCGACAGACACCATCCTCTACTACACAATTGTTCACCTGTGGCTGAATATCTCTGATAAGCACAGGTTGATGGTGGACAACTGACGTAGGCTCACTGCCCTCGGGCGGTGGCTGCTCGCTGACTAGCTCTGGACCGGAAATATTCTGCTCCTTTGGTTCGGTCTCCCCCAGGTCCGATTCGTATTCATCATAAATAGGGACCATGGGGTGGTTTTGTTCTTCCTCGTACTGCTCAGCGTCTCCTGAAAGATGGAGGTAGTTGATTTCCTCGTGACAATTTTCTTTAGTGAGCAGAGGATAAGGCTCTGCGACCTGCTCTTGAAAATCCATCATATCAAGCTCAGACTCTGATTCGTAACTGTCATAAATGGTCTGGCTGCTCTGACAAGCAAAAGGTGATGTCGGGCTCTGCTGCACCTCTTCCAGATAATCATCGAAGTCGGGGGGGAAGAAAGCTTCTCCAACTTGCAGAAATGGAACTATCCCCCGCTCCTCCGTTTCGACCCCGAATGTAAACACATCGTGGGAAATCTCGTGAAGGAAAAGAGAGCAATCCTCTTCCACAACTACCTCTTCATTGCTTTGATCTGAGAC
>ML785739.1:92657-104417 GCA_009831015.1 Picea engelmannii
CCATTTTTTTAGTGTCGATGGTAGAGCTAAGCTCTCGATTGTAATGTTTTAGTAAAGCCTCTGGTTCTCTGGTTATTGATGGTATTTTGAGATTTATTGTTTAATAAAAGTCATCCTTCTTGCTCATCTCTTTTCCTATGATACTAAATGATCGAGCATGGATGATCCAGTCGAGTTGTTGAGATGGTATTGTAATGTATGTTTGATTGCAGTGTTGTCATGATGTTTTCAATTTCTTGAAGTTCTGAGACAAGAGGATCTTGTCTTCTGAGTTTTTCTCTCCTATGGCTACTGGAAGACCAGATGTCCATAGCATACCTCCACACCTTTCTCAATGTTCTTGCTTACTACTCATCACTATATCAAACTTACTGACTAAATTTAGATTAAGACCTCACTTGCTCATGCATACCAACCCAATTTTCTGAGTTAAAGCTATATAATCCCGAGTCTGCATCCATTAGACCCCCCTAAGTTTATTCACCGTGACATAAAAAACTCTGATGGGTACTAGGCTTACCTCTGTCGCAATCCAGAGCTGAATTCTAGTGCTAACAACATGCACCTTGAATTGATATATGTTAATTCATCACATGTTTGGTTGTTTTTCTGCATTCTATTTAGAATTGCAATAAATGTTTCATTTCTTTGGCGCATTGTAGTATGTAATTCAAATCATTTTATATTGTCTTTCCAAAAGTCATGCATGAGTATTTTCATATTGACCGTAGGTTGTTCAAATATCAGAGAATCTTGGATGGGTTGCACCTGGTAAAGATCCCCACATAATATCATGTCAATGTCCCCAAAGTATTTGGTGTGCACATGTTTTATGTTTCTCAATCGATTGTCAATGGAATATAATAAGCGACTTCCAATTAAAGATGCCTCATCTATGAAGACAAGTTGTAGTTCGTCATAAAGCTTAAACAAGGTATCTAACATTTCCTTGTTGAGTGGAAGAAAATGTGACTTGTTAAAAGGCATTAAAAATGCAGAGTGGACTGTTGTTCCACCTACATTATATGCAACTTTTCCTGTATATGCAACTATTAGTCCCTTTGGTTGCATAGGGTCAGTCAAATTGTTTGAATCATAGATTCGTATAAGCATTTGGAATAGTGATTTCGTTGTGAATGTCTTGCTTGTTCCTACCCCGCCTGTAAGGAACAAGTGCACAAGAGTGTGCATGTTTAAGCGTTTTTTAATTGCAATGTCATTTAGGATTGCTTGTTGTTCTCGATTCAATAGTCGCCTAACTATGTAGTATTCGTTATTTTCAATAAAGAAAGGATGTTTTGTGACTTGAAAGCCAATATTGATACGTTTTTCAATGGCGGTTGCTTGAGGACAAGGAAAATCTGCTTGCAAGTCATATGACTCACATAGAGTTCTAGTTTTTTTATGGTTTGTTAATGTCTCATCAACATTGTCACAGTTTTCTAGTTCACGAACTGCACTTTCTAAATCACCCCATGTTGGATTGACATTGTATGTAAACCTAGATTCGTTGGTTTGTATTGTCGTCTCATAAGCAATATATGTAGCTTCCCATGTAGGGAAGTTATGTTTTAATGTGTTTTCATTTTGATCAAATGGAATGTACAACAATAGTTTTTCTCTACAGTGGTTTTCATAGTCGATGTGTTTGTTGTATTTGACAAATCATATTACATTTGGTTTTTTTATTTTTGATATGGGGGTACCATTTTTTTTTGTAATGTGATACAAACTTTGCAAGGAAGATATGCTTAATAGGAGATGGACGTTGGAGGTAATAATCGATAATAGAGCGACATATCATGTCCTCTGAATTATCAGGTTCTTGTTCTAGCAAAGATGGTGGTTTAAGCACGAATGTGCATTTGTCAAGTGGAGATGTGTTTATGAAGACACATTTCCTTGAACTACAGTTCAGAGGTAGGGAAAGTGCAATGTGGATTGTTTGTTGAGCGGACATTGTTGAATATTAAGTAATGTATTTCCAAGTGTACGTATCATTTTCATAGAATCAATATGACTTTTTTATGTTCTCTATGCAATCTTCCGAATGCACTTGTCATAGATTTTTCAACCTTTGTCATGTACGAGGTACAATATAATGTTGTAGCATATGCATTGATGACATATTGTGCATATGTATTTGCATTCCACATAATTGGCATGTCCTTGGAGAAAATGTTGTTGAAAATACGTGAAAGTTTTCTTTTAAGGAAAATTGTTGGTTGTTTAAGTGTAGATTGTATCACTTGGATGTACTCATCTTCTGTTAGAATTAGTTCTGCCAAGAATTCTTCGAATCTCATTAAGTCATCGAAGTTTCATCATTCTAGAAATGCGAACAAATATTTAGATTTCTTAATGAGAACATTGTCCTCTAAACTAATTGGTTCTATGATTCTTGTTGTTCTCGTTGGCAACACAGGGAAGTTGTATCTGCAATGCAATTTTTTTCATTTTTTATAGCTTCTTGTATGATAATGTCTATGAACCTTGGCAAGTTCTGGATCCAAATGATCTGTGTTGCATGTTATGTATTTGTCCATAAACAACTCGATTTGTGATTTTTTGTCATTTCCATAGACCGGTGCACCCTCTATACATAACAATGTGTGGTCATGCTCACTCCCTTTATTTTGGAACTCAGTTACAAAATAGTATTCAGATATTTTTCCGAAGAATGTTTCATCATGACATATCAATTGCCTCAAAGCATTTATTTTATGTCTATAGTAATGAGTATATGTCACTGGGTCTTTTCTTATGAGGAGTCAATGTCATCATTTTCCAATGTATTAGTTTGTTTTTTGCTTTTCATGTTCCTATACAATGTAGAAATGGTATCCACCAATAGATCCCAGTGATGCTCTGCACTTGTAAATGTGATGAAAAAAGTTGGGGGTCCCAATTGTCGGATCATTGAAAATATAGTTTTCTTGTTTTGTTGCAAGTAGTTAGGAGAGATGCGAATGTTTTTGAAATCTATGTATCCAATATAAGATTTTAGGATTTTTTCTAGGTTTGCATTGTACTTGACATCTCTGGCCAATATCTTTCTTCCTTGTAGCTGGCCTTTTATTATTCACACCCACATGCAAGAGAGAACTTGCTCAATTATTATGCGAATTATTTTGAAAAACAAATTTGTTATGTGACATGAGAAGTCACCGCTTGAATGTAGCAGTTCCCATCAAACTATTTTTTGGTATCTGAATCGTTCTGTGATGTCACCGGGTCATGGATCTCCATAGAACAATGTTGGGAAGTTCATTTCCTCAACAAATTTGTCCTTGAATATTCCAAGTGGGCGTTGCCCTTCAACGGGTGCAATTTTGACAATCTTGTCTCGCAAGTCATGAATGCGTTGTGAGTCAGTGGATCCATGTATCAATGTTTCAACAGGTCTTTCATTCTCTGATTTATCGCTTGTATCAAATTCACTGGTATTGTCAAAATTTTGTGCAAAGTTTTCATTTCCTTGTTCAAGAACATTGTTCCAGTTATCATTTATACAAATGTTGTGTGCTTTGTACAGGGCCCTAGAACATAATTCTTTTAATGCTTTCATGATAATGTGCAGAAGCACTTTACCTATCTGGTATGAATTCTTGTATTGCAAACGTCTTTTGAAAGCTACAAAAATTGTCATTGTCTCTCTAATGAATTGTGGCAGGGATTTTTTCACAACATCTAGTTGGACAAGGACACTAATAATTGATCCTGCTAAGCCCATTTGAGGTCATTTATAGCCCCAGGGTCTGATTTGTGCAAATGCAATTCGTAGAGACACAAGTCTGGCTTCAAGTTGTGTAAGTGTACTTACATATGGTAGTGGTGTGTTACATCTTATTTGGTCAGGTGTTGCAAAGTGTGGCAATTTTTCATTTTCAAGTGATCGTTTGCATGGAAGACAAATATTGCTACTGGAAAATTTTCTATCATTTAGTGTCAAGCCGAGGTATTCTTTTTGCAAGTTAGGGGTGAAAGACTTAGTGTTTTTTGCGAAATTCAATACCTCACAAATCGCACATGTAATGAAAGGACTGTCTTTAATTTGTTTCATATAGATCTGTTTTGCATCTCTCTTTCCTAGACAAGGATGTGTAGTAAGTGTTTGTTGTCTTCAATGCTAGCAGTGCATGGTGTTGGCTATAGGCTATGATATGTGATTTGTCCCTCTCGGGCAGTATCATGACCATCGTGGGATATGTAGTTGCACCTGTTTCTCTCACGTGTCTGTTTTTTCAACACGTGGTAGGTTAACTTATGGTTGCCACTTGAAACTAGTTTCACTTGTTGACAAGCCATGTTGAAAGTGGAATCGACATTTGTTATGAGCATTTCCTCCTCACCATATCGATGGTGAAAACAATGATGTTCTTTGGCATTGTACATGTGATGTTTGTGTTCAACAGAAAGTGAGAAAATGTGATCATGTTGTGCATGCACAATTTTTTTTAGGTTGTGATATATGAGTTTGTGTTTCTTGGTCGAGCTCCCTTTCACCTCATGATGATCGGTTGTACAACTCAAAGGTATATAAGGAAGTGTACCAATGTATTTATTTCTTTCACGCATGACCTTTTTCAAGTTGTGATAAGTCAATCTACGTTTTTTGTTTAAGATCTGTATGACCTGATGGCAATTGAGATGAGTTTCATCCTGATTAGACAGTATGCGATGCTTATGCAGATTCAATATGGGTTGGGTGGCATGGACAAAGAATCTTGAACTAGAAGTGTTTATTATCAAAGGTTTATAATGGATGTGTGGTGTATCTGTTTTCAACAATATGATGTCAATTGTTCGATCGTAGTTTGAATCAATACAGTAGGAATGGACAGTACCATCTGATAGGATTGACCAGACCTAGATATTTACTTTGAATATGATAGATATCCATTGTAAACATAATGTTCCACCCTCTACATTTCCTTTCTCATATGGAACTACCATGTTTACAAGGTATTGTTGCCAACTTCCAACTATCGACATACTTTCTATGAGATATGGTAAAAGGTGTTGATGCAAACAGTTAAACGCATGTTGACTGCCACCTATAATTGTATTGCAAAAGGATTGCACAGTGTAAAGGCGTAGTGAGCGCACATCAAAATTTGTTGCTATCAAATAGAAAATTGCATTGAACAAACTATCTCCATAAGTAGACATAATAGTTGTTGCTATGTGCAATCAATGGGAATGCATATGATGCATAATTCGTTTCCAATGCGATTGAAGGTCTTTGCAGGTGAGGGACAAGTAAATATCATGTCCTCCAAGATTGCATATGGATAATTTTTATAGAGTAGTGGTTCATAATGGCTACTTAGAGGATTGGCATCATGGGACAAGATGCAATATGAATCCCTAGATGCGGTTTTGTTGAATAGTAGATATATTATTTTTCTTGTTAATGACCAAATTCCAATTGATATGTTCAACCACTTAGCCAGCCACTGTATGCAAAATGTATCTCCCCAAAGTACCCTCTCATGTGCAGGCAGAGTTGCAGATGCAAACAACCACATATTTGAAAAATGCGTACTGACATAATGTATTCCATGCAATTCGCAAAGAAAATCAATTGCCGATTCGAATTGATACGACTCTAATGCCTCAACGTTGCCATTTTCTAAACAGGCCAAGAAATGATCTATCAATCCATTGCGCAGATCGGTCGAGGAATAACGGAAATGCAATAGAACTTGAAATGCATTGAAGAGGCAATCTCCCACAATATACGAGAATGCATCTAATCTAAAAATCCCATTGTTATTCAATACCCGATCGATGTTTTCATGTACAATGGAGTCTGTATCTATTTGATAACATTCAACATCTATTACTTGCTTCATCTTTTAAGTTGTGATTTTCAAGATGTTTCTTAGATAATATGCAAATAGAAAAAATGAAAAACAAAACTATAAGTTCGGAACTGCATACCAATTCTTCTATGTATCCTTCAACCTTCTTCGTTTCAAATTCAATTCTCTATGGTAGCCATAGCATATGACAAACCAACAAAGTTATAGTGAGCAATGAACCATATAGAAGAGATAATTCAAATTAAACAACACTATAAATTTACTCTGTACAAACATTGAGTATTTAAGACATATAATTTTTGAACTTATTTTAGGTGTGCATCTTATAAGCATTTCGTTAGTCTTTGTATATAACTTTACATTCATATTCATCATTTATTTTCATCCTCACTCTTCATAACTCAACGCCAAACAGATCTGAAATGACTTGTTGATGTCTCCCACTCAGAAAACTCACATAGATGGTATGCGGGATAAACAAAAGCGGAAGAACTAGGCATTATGGAATTTTACCATGGGAACATAACCAACACATAGAAAAACTTCTTAATGTTTCAATTATCTTACAAGATGAAGAAGATATTTTAAGATGTTTCAATTATCTTACAAGATGAAGAAGATATTCTAAAATTGGGCCCTGGGAAACTCATTCTGAGACAGATCAATGAACTATACATTCAGGTTACAAAGAATCATTTCCACAAGATGGGGTCCAAATATAAAAACGGTGATGGAAGATGCTTTGGAAGACCCAAAGTCCAGCATAAAAGCAACAATTATATGTGGTTTTGCCTCAGAGAATAAAATATTTCCCTGTCAGAACCTGCAAAGAAAGGAAGGAAAGGTCCTCGTAGATTCTTGCTCTGCAATGAAAAGTCTGAATTCTTTTGGAAAATCCCTTTGCATTTCCATTTTCCAAAGAGATATGCTATGATGTCCAGGACATGAAAGTGGGCATATGTGATTGGAAGGGGACAACTTGAAAGATGCACTAAACGTATGGTTTCAAGAATAGAAATATGATGAGAACATCCCATTTCCTTTTTTATATGTCACTATGGTTTTGACAAAGGTGGGTTATGTATTCAACATTGACCTGCAAAGGCGACAAGCTTTCTTGTTCAACATTTCTCGGGGATATCAATAAATTCTTGTTTCTTTGATCCCAATAGTCACATATAAGGATGTTGTGTAAGAGAATTTCCACTCAAGTATTATTTCTAGTTTTTTCTTACATTTATTTTGATTTCCAACACTTCCTAATATTGAAAATTCTTACCTGCAAACTGCAAACAATAAACAAGAAACAACGAATAGGAACGAAACCATGTTACTCAAACTTACTCATGAATGGCAAGTTCCAAAAGCATAGTTCCAATTGCGGGTGCAAAATCTCAACCCTGCAACCTGCAACAACAGGTCCAATTGTGGATGCAGGACACCAACCTTGCAAAGTTGAAGCAAACAAGAGAACGGGATTTCAATCCTGCAAAGTGAAAGAACAGGTCGAACTATGGGTGTAGGACTTCGACCTTGCAAAGTTGAAGCAAACAAGAGTAAGAAACAAACAACAAACCAATGAGCAAGCACCAAGAGGTCCAACTGCAGTTGTAGGACCTCAAATTTTCAAAGTTGAAGCAAACAACATAAAGCAACATCTAGCGAACCAATGAGCAAGTAACAACCAATGAACCAATGATGTCGGTGGAGAACAATATTTCCCAAATTCACC
The DNA here is from genome assembly GCA_009831015.1 of Picea engelmannii. NCBI lineage: Eukaryota > Viridiplantae > Streptophyta > Pinopsida > Pinales > Pinaceae > Picea > Picea engelmannii. Next base: position 100,218 of record ML785739.1, read on the forward strand.
GCAGACAAGATTGTATCCAAAAATCGGAGGAAAATGTATTGTGACAAGCTTGTTAAGTAAACATTTAAGGTTGCCATGCCTGTTAAGTAAACATTTAAGGTTGTCAGGACTATTAAGTAGACATTTAAGGATGTCAGGACTATTTAAGGGCCTCACTCTATGTAAACATTTAAAAAAGAATGTGGTGTGTTAGGCCTGTTTAGGTACTTAATAATAAAAATGCCTCTTTAAGTAATTAATAATAAAAATAATAATAATAGTTCGAACAACAGAGAGTAGCCAAAAAATTATAGTCAAAGGACAAACTAATATAAAGTCAATGAATTATCGATCACTATAGTCCCTCTACGCCTTCGATAGGGACTAATAATAAAACTGATTGTCGATGCTCAAAACTTTGGATATCTAAACATTTAAATAAATAAAAAATAATAATCAAAAAGACTGTACATGATCAAAACTTTAGATATGTTAACATTTAAAACATTGGGAACAATGAAGCTGGCAACAAGACTTCGAATCTATTCTCCAATGAGATCATGACATATAAGGGTTTTTTTATTATATAAAAAAAATGTTTTTAGTTCTCTAGTTCGAACAATAGAGATTATGCAAAAATTTATAGTCCGTTAAGGACAAACTAATATGAAGTCAATAAATTATCGATGGCTATATTCCCTCTACGCCTTCGGCGGGGAATAATAATATATATCAACATATTAATAATATATATCAAGAGAAGCTATTGATCTCAAATGATAATATCTATATGACTAATTAAGATCTTACAAATCCAATTAAGTCCATTAGACTTTAGTCATAACTTAGTTTAACATTAGCATTGTATTCAAATAAAAAAATAAATATGATATTGCTTTGTTGTTAATCATTTAAATAAATAAATACAAATTAATTTTAAAAAGTAAATACTAATGTTAAATTTTTGCAAACTAATTCTTTTATACATAGATTCTTTTTATTATTTATTATTCAAATAGGATTATTTTATCAAATCAAAAACTACAACCCATAAAAAAAATTGTTTGATATTAGAATTATAGAATATATTTTTAAAAAATAATTTAATAATTGAAATTTATAAAACATTAGAAAACTATATAAAAATTTTAATTTAATATTAATAAAATCAAATTCAATTGGACCAAGAAGCAAGCTATGGCACAGACTAATAAACCTAAACTACTATAGATATAAATCATTGTTATACTTAATTACCAACTTACCACCAATATTCTTACTTTATATAGACTCCATACACTAGCTTTAAAGCTTATAGACTCATGAAAGATAAACTCATGAAATATATAAACTCTTTCTTAATCGTAGAAATGCTTTTGGTCACCTAAGATCACCCGCATGTGTGAAGGGAGGGAATACAAATTGACTAGATTCTCTCAAACTTCTTTACAGAACGAGATCAATTTCTGATCACCTCGGATTGTGTAAAGTTCGAAGGTGAGAGTATACTCTATCTCTCAAGACTTCACTAATCAATGATATAAATAAGAGAAAGAGCCTTATTTTATAGCTCGAGAATCTAATAGTTGGCGCCAATAAACTTATGAGTGTAGGTTAAAAGAATTCAACTATCAGGAATCTAGGACACCACTAATTGACTGACAAAACTTTAAAATGTTGAAATAATCCAAGGACTAGATTCGAGGCATGTGAGACAATGCATGTTATCTCATCCCTTTAGTGGTCCAGGCGACACATGGAGACCCAAATATGACATACTACTAACAAACATACAATACACAATGGAGTATCACATTAACCATGGAACGAATAATATCATCTTGTCATATCCTTACATAGTGGAGTATTATGCTACCCACGAAACAAAATCTTATCGAATAGATATATGGTCTGAAAAATATTTAAAGGAATATATACAATAGATATATGGATGAAAAAGTACAAAAGAAAGGCCCACGATGCTTCCATATCAATTATCATGCCTCCATATGATTCTCTAAGTTTTATAGCTCCTCCTCAGTCTAGGACACATTGATGTCATACAGATCCTATGAATCTTCAATAAAATCAGGGAATGGAAATAGATAGTTGTTGAAACACCAATCCACATCAGATCCTTTCATATATGGATGCCCACCTTTGTTGCAGAAGCTGATTTCAAACATGGATATGATTTTTATATTATTGATATGGATTTAGGAGCGGAACGAACTAATTAACATACTGAATACAATAAACATAGAGATATGAAAAACAACACAGATATCTAGTGAACAACTACGTGCATCCGTCTGAGCAGAATGAATTACAATGAGGCTACAAAGGCCTTTTTCATATTACTCATGAATGCCAAATCCCTAGACATCCAAAAACCTAACCCTAGGAGGTGAAACACCAAATTCATGTGGGCCCCTATGGGTAAGTTGGTACCTCAACTTCCCGAGGTCATAACTTTTGCATACGACCTCTGTTTTAGGCACGTGATAGCCCGTTGGAAAGGTCTTTCAGAGAAATACACATTACACTATCAAACTCTAACTCTGTAAAAAAATTGGCTATGGTGAGCCAAGAAAACATTGTTTAGTGCTCCAAAACAACCCTGGAAGTACGAAAAGATGTGCTGACATGAAAACATACAAAATAAGCCAGTTGGATTAGGTGGGAGGCCACCAGTATCCACTTGAAAGATGTGTAGGACTTCAGACAACCCCAGAAGTGTAGAACCCAAATAAGTACAGAAGAACGTGTTGAACTAAAAACAGACAAGAGGATCCAGTTGGAATAGGTGGGTGGCCACCAATATCCACTTGGATCAATCCTCCCCCCTTAGGAAGCAATGGTCTCCATTGCATTGAGTTCCCCCATAGGGTGAGGAAACTTTTGTTGGATTTGACCCCGGTTGAGCCACTTGCCTTGGTGTAGGAGTTGCCCTGCCTTGAAAACAAGATAAAGTTGGATCCTCTATTGATGAGTGCCCTTGACCTGTGTGTCCACTATCTGATCAGTGGATGCTTGTTCCATGCAGTCAGGGTTGATCTCTGTTGGTGTCAGTTGTTCTACAATCTCTTAGGTGTCCAATAATGGTGGAAAATATGGTCGAAGGAGGTCCACATTGAACACTAGGTGCAATCCAAGGAAGGGTGGAGTGTTGAGCTCAAAATCATTGCTACCCACAACCTTGGTGATAATGTAAGGCCCATAGCGAAGTGGGCGAAGCTTCTGATGGGGCCTTGTGAGATTCTCCTTCTACAAATGTAACTAGACTTTGTCTCCAACCTGAAACTGGTGCGGTACCCTGTGTTGATCATGGCACTACTTGTACTTCCAATTGATTGCTGCAAAATCTCCTGGACCTATTGGCGGATGTGTTGAATCCGCTTAATGAATCTGGTGAGTTTGTCAGTCTCAGACTAAACATGGGAACAATTTGTCTATGTGGTGGAAAGAGGTAGTGAAACATCAATGGGACCCAAGGGTTGGAATCCCAACCTCACCTGAAATAGGCTATTTTCAGTGGAGCTATGGAGAGCCATGTTGTAACTGTGTTGAACATAGGGGAGACTCTCATCCCATGTACATCGATTCTTAGAGTTGTACATGTGGAAGATGTGCACAATCATGTGATTGACAACCTATGTTTGTTCGTCTATTTGGGAGTGGAAAGCAGTGGATTTAGTGAGCTTGGTTTCCAACAATGACCAGAGACTCGACCAAAATGTGTTGAGGAACCTAATGTCTTGGTCGGAGATGATGATCTGTGGTATCCCAAAATGGACCCACACTCGTTCGAAGAAGATATTGGCAGTATCGACTACTGTGATATTCTTCTTGCAAGTTGTGAGGATGGCCATCTTCGAAAATCGATCAACGACCACAAATACATAGTCATTGCCTTGCTTGGTGGACGAAAGGCCAAACATGCAATCCATTGAGATGGATTCCCAAGGCTTCTCGAGAGTAGGAAGAGGGGTGTATAAGCCTTACTTCTTGATGGTTAGCTTGGAAATGGCACGGGAAGTGCAAGATCTGATACACTTGTTGACGTCTTGTTGAATTTTTGGCCATTAAAAATGTGTCTAAAGAACAACCACAGTTTTCTCCAAGCCAAAATGTCCTTCCATCCGACTGTAGTGGGCTTCCCAAATTAGATTTGCATGCTCGCTTGTAGGAACACAGAGATGGCCCAGATGGCATAATAGT
>ML785739.1:149618-160654 GCA_009831015.1 Picea engelmannii
TCAGGGGAAACCCCTTCCATGGTCAATGCAACCCCAGGAAAGGCTCAATAACTATGCCTGTCAGATCGGCTGGGTGCAACCCCTCCCAGAATCTTTGGAATACAATGCAAGGAGCGATCCCCACCCAACACTTGTCATCCAATTATGGGAATTAGCCGATGATATCCCAACAAATGTAGTTTTCGTATGTTGTTCAAGGCCATGGTGTTTACCAGAACCCTGGTTGACAACCCAACTTTTCCTCGCAACTTGGTGCCATTCAAACTCTAGGCCCCATTTTTCCTGTACATAGTTCCAACCCAAACTATCGTTTCTAGCAACGTTACATCTTCCGGACTTATCAAGGTTGCTTAATGACCTGATTTTTCATGATCCGCGTTCCAGGAAGCAATTTGATTCTAATATGAGAAATAAGATCGAAAACCAATGTTGACTAAGTTGCCCTCGGATATTCCGAAATTCGAAGGCAAGCCTGGCAAAGACACGGGTGATCGCATGACAACTTTCCACCTATGGTTCTTGTCAAACTCGTTGTGATACGACTCCATACAGTTGTGCCTGTTTCAACGCACTCTTATCAGGGGTGCCACGAAATGGTACATAGAGCTCGACCATTGAAGATATTCTTACTTTAGCGACTTGGCGATGGTCTTCCTAAACCATTTCCAACTACCCGTGAGATATGATTTTGGCACCGAATTGTTGGCCAACTTTGAGCAGACTAAGACCGGTCATATCTCAGATCACATTCGAGAATAGCGGCGTCAGAAGAGCTTGATTAAGGTACAGGTCCCACCGAGTTTCCTGTTGGAGTGGTTCCTAAAGTCTTTGGTGCCAGTTTTATCCAAGGACGTTACCACTTTGGGAGTGATTTCAGAGGAGGAGGCAATAATGAGAGGGCAACAACTCAAACTGATTTACTCTCACTATGGTATACTTTATGAAATTTTTCCAGATGCGCCATGGTCCATCCTCAACAAGGTCAAACAAAAGTCTGGACCACATGCAGATGGTATAGTTGGTTCAGCACAAGGAAAGTCCATTGATCAGTCATCAAATCAATTGCAACAATTGTTGATACAACAGACAACGGCCCGCCAGACCTCCGGTTCGATTATCCCCCCTACCCAAACGTCAAACATACATAGTGTGTAGTCAATGAACCCAAAGGCCAACAAACAACGTGAAGGAAAGAAAAAACAACGAAACAAGAAGGGTAAAGGGGATAAGAAACCTAATAACAATGTTGGTGGGGGAAACACAGAGAAGAGAAAGTCAAAGTATCTTTGTAACCTTTGCACTAAGGACCATCCAACTCACCTGTGCCCTCGACTTGTGGAGGCCCAGAAGTTATTGGCGCAACAACATCCTACTGTACTGATGAACCCATTTCCACATGGTCAAAATATGACTCAAGCATCTTCCAGCGCAGATGGAGGAAGTCAGGGACCCCCCATGTCTTCTAGTAATTCCTCGGTCGCAAATGTTTATATGATGAAAGGTGGCGCTTATATAGCGACCATGGCACATGATTACAGAATCTCAAAATCTGTCGAGAAGGGTAAAGATGCCACAAACCCACCTGTTCCTCTCTAGATCAAGAAGACAATGGGTGAAATAATGACACACATCCCGAAAGGGTTGTTCAAGAAAGCTTCTCATAATTCAAATGCGAGGGATGCCCAGAACGAATCTATGGTGGAGGATTTGTCATAAACCCCTTTCGCGATGTTCTCTTTGGAGGTCCTCTAGAGCTACTCTTCGTAGAGAAAGGCATTGTTATCCACCTTGGGATTTGCAGAGACTTGTAGTCCAGGAATGATCGTTCTCGATATGACCGACTTGAAACCTCGTATCCCTTACCACGTTGCATTTCAGATAGTAGTCGCCTACACGAAGAAATCTTTTACTCGAAATATCTTTCGTATGGTGGTTGATGAGGGTGCCTCGACTTGCGTGATGTCGTTGGCATGTTGGAAGGCCATTGAACAACCCATTCTATCTTTGTCGTCTACTTTACTTACTGCTTTCGACGGTCATTCTTTCAGACCACATGGAATCATTCATTCTTTCCCCATGCATTTAGGAGGGAAGACCATGCATCGAAGTTCAAGTGGTCGATGCGCCTCTCGACTATAACCTTTTGTTAGGAAGGAGTTGGACCTATGCAATGCATGTAGTGGTTGCCACCATTTTTTAGGTCTTGTTGTTTCCACACGAATGTTGAATCATGACCATTGACCAGTTATCCTTCTCCCATCCTGACCCTTCATCAGGGGTATCCACGGTCTCGATGATTGATAACCCTCAACCCAGCACCATCAATGTAGGGGTTGTTTTGTGTCCATAATTGATGGGTACTTTCGATTACCTGCCTCCTTCTGGCGATTTCAAGCTTATATCGGTTGCCCCTGACCAACCTAAGGTTGATAATTTTCAAGTGTTGTCGCTTCGAACGACTTACTTTCACGATCAGTGGACTCTTCCTTCCCCATTGGCCTCGATGGAAGGGACAGGGCATCCTGGAATGGCTATTCCCTTTTCCGTGACAAAATTTTCATATAATATTGTCCAGCAAGCTTCGGCCAACCCCGATCCGACTCTCGCACAGGAGTTAGATCCAGTTCTCGAGCCTATTTGGGCTCAAGGTTCCCTCACCGCTACACATTCCTTAGACCTGGTCTTGCCCTCAGATGAGGCAATTCTCGAGGCATTGACTAGTCTAGACAGACCCTAGGATGATCTCCATCACAGATATTATTTCCTCCCAAAGTTAAGAAGAATAGAGGCATGTGATTTTGTGTTGACTATGACTGGAGATAGGTCTTGTCCTATTAATCCTCTGGCTATGCATGCAGTTTACACTGAGGGTAATATGATGAGTATCACTGAAATGATCCCTATAGATATCTCCAGAACCCCTGGTGCCATGGAGAATGTTTTCGTAGGAGCAGATTTCTCCCCCGAAGAGATTCAAATTTATATAGACTTATTTAAGGAATTCCACGACATTTTTTCTTGGTCTTATGAGGAAATTCCAGGCATTGATCCAAGAATCGTTGAACATGAGATAAATACTTATCCTGACACCAAGCCGGTCCGACAGAAGCTTCATCTGGTGAATCCTCATAAAGCGACAACTATTAAGGCTGAAGTAGAGAAATTGCTTAAAGTTGGTTTCATCTACCCCGTACAGTTGACGGAATGGGTGTCAAGTCCCATTCCAGTTAACACAAAACAAGGTATGATTCACGTGTGCATGGACTTCCGTTACTTGAACAAGGCATGTCCGAAAGATAATTTCCCCACCCCATTCATTGATCAGATTGTCGATGAATGTGCAGGATGCGAGGTCGTTTCATTCATGGATGGTTTTTCGGGATATAACCAAATTCAGATCAAAATCGAAGACCAGCATAAAATAGGTTTTATCTGTCCTTGGGGTACATTTTCCTATCGTAAGATGCCTTTTGGCCTGAAGAATGTTGGAGCCACTCTTCAGCGGGCCATATCTTTTGCTTTCCATGACCTTACACATATAGTTGAGGCTTATCTCGATGATCTAGCATCACGCTCTCGCAAGAGATTTGATCATCCCACACACCTCTGACTAATATTCGAACGATGTCGCTACTATTATATTTGCTTGAATATCAACAAGTGCAGTTTCTGCGTGATGTCGGGTCGTCTCTCAGGTTTCATAGTTTCGACGACAGGAATCATGGTCTATCCTCTTAAGGTTGAGGAGATAGTTCAGTTGCCTCCCCCATGCACTATACCCCAGCTTCAGAGCTTACAGAGGAAATCGAATGTTTTCGGCGTTTTATTGCAAACTATGTCGATATCGCTAAAGGGTTCATGCGTTTATTGAAAAAGGGAGTCCCTTTCTATTGGGACGAAGCCGCTCAACGCTCTTTCGAAGCAATGAAACGTGCCCTTACGTCTTCCCCTCTGCTCTGAACTCCCAATTATAATAAATATTTCTTATTGTACTTGCCTGCCACAGAGTTGACCGTCGGCATGGTCTTGATTCAAGAGGACAATCTGCTCGAGGTGCATGTGATTTATTACATAAGTCGAGGCCTGGTTGGGCCGGAACTCAACTATTCCCATGTTGAGAAGCTTGTGTTGGCAACAATGCATGTTGTCCAGTGGTTGCATCATTATATCCTGCTTCGCAAGGCCACCATCATCGACATTGTGAATCCTTTTCAATATGTGTTGACATGACGGGTCATTGGCAGAAAGATTAGTAGATGGATTGTAATCCTCCAACAATTTGACTTGGATTTATTTTTTTTGCGAAATCCAAAAAGTCGTTGGTCTTTGCAGAACTTATTTCAGAACTTCCAGTCAAATCAAGTGATGTTACACCCAAAGAATCACCTATTAAAGGAGATATTTTTCTGATCGCATCTTCGGACACCTGGTATGGAAACATACTAGTCTATCTCTAGACTTTCAAGTGCCCTGCTTCTGCTTCTCGCGATGAGAGTCGATGAATTCACCATCAGGCATGAAACTATCTCATACTCGATGACACTTTGTATCATCGAGGTGTAGATTGCATTCTTTGTCAGTGCCTTATACACGAGGAAGCATAACTCATTCTTAACGACTGCCACACTAGAGGATGTGGTGGTCATTTGTCTGGGTTGGCAACAACACAAAAGATTTTATGAGTCGGTTACTTTTGGCCTACATTAATTAAGGATTGTGTTGAAGCTATCAAGAAGTGCCACCCATGTCAGATCTTCTCTCAGAAGTTGCGGGCACGTCCTGCTCCCATGTCTCCTGTCATCGTCGTTGGTCCATTCACCAAGTGGGGGATTGATTTTACTACATGCCACCCAGTTTTAGCCAGGGGGCATCGTTATATCATCGTAGCGGTATACTACATCATAAAGTGGGTCGAGGCTATGCAAACGTTTAACAATGATGGCGAAACAACGACTCTCTTCATTTTTAACCAGATAGTAGCAAGGTTCGGCATCCCGAAGGAGATTGTCACTAACCATGGCAGTCACTTCTAGAACAAAATGATGTTTGAGTTAACACCAAATCTTGGGTTGAGCCAAGAACATTCATCACCCTACTACCCACAAGCGAATGGTCAAGTGGAAGCTGTGAATAAGTCCCTCAAGGATATTCTTCAACGAATGATCAATTTTGGCAAGTCAAATTGGCATTTGATGTTGTACTCGACATTATGGGCCTACTGAACATCTGTAAATATTGTCACTATTTTTTCACCTTTTCAACTCATTTATGGGCTGGAAGCAATCTTGCCTATTGAGTGCCAAATCTCATCTTTAAATTTGGAAGTAGAGTTATTGCCAGACACTGCACGGCTTGAGGAATGCCTATTATATCTCAAGCAGCTCGATGAGCAATTCCATGATGCACCCTTGGCCAACGAGGCTCACAAACAACGATTCAAGTGTCAATATGATCGGTTCATTTGTCCTTACTGAGCAGAGTGTGACGACGTCGCAAGCTAGGTTTAGTACAACATGCGACGATCTGGGATCGTCGCACCCTTATAACTAGACAAGGTGCGATGATCCTCCTTATTAGGGTTTTTACAAAGGAAAAAATGATTTCATCTCTCAAGAAAAGTTCTTCTCCCTTATTTCCTCAGGAATTCGGGCCACTGATCCTTCTAAAGACAACACATAGGTTTACATCATTAACTATCATAGGGATGACAAAAATAATGTGTAACACTGGCCCCCCGCTGAATCCACACCAGAGCTTGGCGTTGTTGAGGCTTAATTGAATATGGACACTCAGTGCTAAGGCCCATTGGATTTTTTTCTCTACTCTCTACTTGTGTGATACATTCTTTAAATGATTTACCCAACACTTATATATTACCTCGGTTAGGGGAGAATCTGATGATTTGACTACTCCATGTGAGAAAATTTCGTAGTTGTTCATGGTCAGGATTTATTTTAGGGTAAATGCAAGTTCCTTGACTAGGCTAACTTGGCTCGTGGTGAGTCATATTAGGAGTGATGGAAACTTGATGGACAAACTGTTGTCTTAATAGTCCTTGCAATTGATTTTAATCAACGCAACTAAGTGCTTTTCCTAGTCAAATTGTGCCCCCGACTCAAGGATTTGGCCAATTGGTTTCAACATTGTAAGCTCCACGTCAGAAGCTAAACATCCAATTGTAAATCATAGCGAGACTATTATGCATGTCCATTTCGCATGGAGGCTGGTTACTCTATTAATTAGTCTCCATTTTGATTTTTTGGTTGAGGTTCCTCATGTGAGAGCATGTATCGAGTCATTGGAGTTTAGGTTTTTGAGGACAAGCATACCCCCATGTGGTATTCCAACGAACTTGTGTATTAGAACTCTAGTGAATCCAACTGGGAAATTTATCCAAATATGCCCATCGTGCTACCGACTTACTAGAAATTTTGTAGCTTCTTCTTTCCAACCGTTGAACTCTGTGATTTGAGGTGCGCCCAGAAAAAGTCAGATTCTTTCCTATTTGAGAAAATTCATTTCCCTCTTCCATGTGTTAGCTTCCATTCCCCACGCAATGAAATTATACCAGTGTCCAGACCAGTCAATTTCTTTGATTCGCACCCCATGAATGTTCTGCATGTGTGATTCGAGCTTAATTTCATCGCTTTGTCGACTTTGGACTTTGTCCTTGGCTCAACCAAGGAATCTGCTACTTGTCCTCTCATTCTTCGTATGTTTATGATTTTTTGTGGGTTGGATAGGGATTTATGAAGCTCTGGAGTTGGATCCACAACCTTGATTTCAATTCTCTGGTTGCTTGGGTGCTTTAGTGTAAACAACAATGAGGTGAAGTCGTATGCCTTGTCCATATTTATAGGCAGGAGATGGGTTGGGGACTTTAATTCATCCAACAATGTCATTAATTTGCATTCCTCAATGATAATGTCGGGTGTAATTAATTATTTGTGTGAGGGGACACCTATGTCTATGGCGGTATGATAGTCAAACTTGTGCCATCAAGCATTAATTGTATTAATGGACTCCCATTGATTAGATGCTTTGACTGAGTTGATTTTGTTTTGTCGGAGAATACGCCCGACTTGGTCAACTTTTGTTATTTTATTCTCTTGTATAGCCTAGTCATTTTAATTCTTCTGGTATCAAGGACCTCTGCTTGATTTGTCCAACCAAGTTAGTTTCCCTTATTTTATCAACTTGATTAGAGTGTGGCTTTTTGAAGGCATGCTTTCTTTGTTCATTCAATTGATGATGTTCACACTCACTTGAGATATTATTTTCACGCTCACTCGCTTGATTTTTGGAATTCACACTTTTATTGATGAGTTTCTCGTTTGACTTGGTAGTGTACTTCTCTTTCAATGGATTGACTTGTCTGCTTGTTTAAGTAATGGCGTAGGTCTTGTCTTGGTACTGAACTTGCTCTATATTTCTTTGTCTCTTCTCTACTTAACTTTAATGCTGACCACGAGCTTTGTTCTCTTTTCATATTCGAATATGGTGGTATAAACAAATGTTTTCTTGGTTCGATTTGGTCATATATATTGTAATTGTCAAATAGTTTTGTACCTAATTTGAGTAACCGACTTGTCTATTGCTTTATTAATTTTAATTTATTTTCTTAATCTTTCGCTTCTTTATTGCTTATCTTTATTTATTCCTTTTCTTTATTTATTATTTTATTCTCAACTTTGACTTAGGTCACCCCAAGGGGTTTTCGACCTAGTCGATTCCTACTGGTGCCCCCAAAGAGGTTTTCACCAGCAGTGCTTGAGACTACTATATATGATATTTCGTTAAACGAGCCCCATTGACTAGATTTTTGAAGGGGTGCCCTTGCAAGGTTTTTAGTTGTACTGGTCCTATTGGTTGGATGTCCTCAACCAAATATGGAACCAACCATGCAGTGTCTATTTTTCTCAGTTTTCCTTTTACTCAACTGTCATATAAAAGTACCAATTCTCCGTCATTGATATCTTTATTTTTAATATGTCGGTCCTACTAAGATTTTTGTCAATTCTTTCGGGTTTCCTGATGTTGTTGTGCAAGCATCCTTTCTTCTTCTAATTGATTTAACTGATAGAAACATTATCTTGTGTTAAGAATGTGGTCTAATTCCAGGATGGAGGTTATCCTTCTGGCATTAGCACAGAAGTGTAATCGAATTACAACTTCTTGACCATAAACTAACTTAAATGGTGTATGTCCAGACGATCTTTTATACGTTTTTCTTTTGGCCCACGGTATTGTTGGAACCTTATCATCCCAATAATCTATGTCAAGTCCACATATTTTCGTTAATCCCGTATGTAATGTCTTGTTGAATGACTTGACAACTTCGTTGGCTTTTGGATTATAAGAAGTCGTATTTTGTGGTCGATCAAGAACTCTTTGAGCAATACTTCAATTATGTTTTTGATAAAATGAGTTCCCTAATCATTGATTATTATCAAAGGGTAGCCGAATCTGGTTACTATGTTTTCATAGATGAATTTTGCGATTGTTTCCTTTGTACATTTTTTGACTGGTTCTGCCTCTGTCAATTTAGTTAAGTACTCAAATTTTGTGATTATATATTTTTCCCCAAATATTTTTTCTCTTCTTGGGAATCGACCGACAAAATCAAAATCCCAAATTTCAAATGGTAAAATGGGGTTTATCGAATGCAAGGGTATTTGATTTTTCTTGAATGGTTGTCCTATCCTCTAACACTTATCACATTTATTTATTTTATCTTGACAATATTTATGTAGAGGTGGTCACCAGAGACCAACTTGGAGGATTTTTCTAGTTGTCGTCTCAGATTGGAAGTGACCTCCCACTAGGCCTGCATGTGCTTCATTAATTATGTCCTCGTGTTCATGATCTAATGAGCATCTTCACAAAATATTATCAATTCCTAGCTTGCAAAGATATCAATTCATGAGAGCGAATGTTGCGGCTTTCATTTCTAGGATATTTCTTTTGTTGGTTGGATATCTTCAGGTGCCTTCCCTTCATCTAGAAAGTTTCCAATTTCTTCTAGTTCTTCGGGAGCTACTTTGACCCTAAATAAATTTGCATATGGTAAGTCATCATCTATCCCAGTAAGATCTTCTCCTATCTCAAATCAGGATAGATGATCCAGGCTGACATTCTTCTTCCTTGGCCGGGCTACTACTTTGAAGTCGAACTCTTGAAACAGTAGGAGCCATCAACATATTTTTTCTTAATAATGGACTAGTTTGTTTACTAGATATTTCAATGTGTGATGGTCGATGAAGAATATAAATGGATTTGATAGTAAATAGTGTCATAATTTTTGAAGGGAAAAAATCATTGCTAGAGCTTCACGCTCTGTCGTTGAGTAGTTTCTTTTTTCTTTATTTAATTTTCAATTGGCATATGCATTTGGGTGGTAGACCATGTCATCATATGGCTGGGCTAAGACTGAGTCGATGGTAACATTAGATGCATCCACATAGACATGGAATTTCCTTGACTAGTCTAGAAATATTAGTATGGGCGCTTCTACCAGTTTTCTTTTCAATAAATCAAAACATTTATCACATTCCTAGCTCCAATGGAACTCAACTTATTTATTTAATGTCTCATCAATTGGACAAGTGACGATAGAGTAGTGTTGGATGAACTTTCTATATTATCTGGTATTCCTAATAAAGATTTTGATTTGTTTATGATTAATTGGCGGTTTCAAGTTGAACGTAACTTTTACCTTGGCCATGCCGACTTTGATTCCATATCTACATACGTTTTGTCCCAACAATATGCCTATAGGTGTGGAAAGATGAATTTTTTTATGTTTAGGGACAAGTGAATTTGTTTGCATCTTTCCAACATCATTTTTAACCATTGGATGTGGTATTTCAGTGGGATTTAGATGGTCCAATCATAAAAGTACACAACCATTGTTTTGTAAATATATTCTTGGAATGCCTTGACCACTATACTCAAGATGAGTGTTGTGGCATTATTGAGGCCAAATGGCATTACTTTGTATGCAAATGATCCAAACTTATAGACAAATTTGGTTTTTTCCTAATCGTCTTTTGTGATAGGTACTTGATTATAGCCGGAGAATCCATCAGTGAAAGAATAACATTCATGTCCCGTTACTACATTGATGATTTCATCAGTGAACGACATCGAGAATGGATCAGTTACTGTAAGTTTTTTAGTCCTCTGAAGTAGAAACATATTCTTAGTTTCTTTGGGTCATGTTTTTTGGGTTGCACGACCATCAACTTTCCCATTCTGACTTGTCGATTGGATATATAATGCCATCAACTAGCATTACTTTGATCTCTTTTTGGACTATGGGGTTATATTTATGTGCCAACTTATATGGCCATTTTTTGATAGGTTTGGACCTAGGGATGAGATCGATATTCATCTATCCCATATCTTGTACCAACCCTTTTAGGTCTTTGTCATCTCATGCATAACATCCCTATATTATTTTGATAGGTCGACTATTTCCATGGTTTGCTTGTCGGACCAATAGTCACCTATTCAATCCATTTTCGGTAGATCATCTATTAAGATGTTGAACTCTTTAGTCTTGATTTCTACATCCATCCACTCTGGTGCTTTAGATTCATCCAATTGGCGTTCTCCTTCCACGACTTTATTATAGCTTGAGGGGAAGTCAGGTTTTTCTATATCTTCCATTTCTTATTTTTCTTCCTTCGTCACTAAGTATATTGTTTTTACATATTTTTGTACTTCTGTATGATTTTTATTCCATCGAAAACTCTACCTCGGAAAACTTATGTTTTCCATAACTATTGGACGAGCTATTACATTGTTTTGATTGCATGTCGACAAAAAATTGCAATTCAAAGTTGATCCCATGTCTGTTGGAATACTAAGAGGTAGGGTGAATCAGTATTACCCTTTTTCAACAATTAGCAGTTACTTTATATTTTTTTAATTACCATAATAGATCAACAATGGACTTGTTTGTAAAATCAATTATATAAATATAATTAATAGGAATTACAAGGCTTTATGAATAATAGTGAAGGAAACCAATC
>ML785739.1:166131-176183 GCA_009831015.1 Picea engelmannii
TGTCATTTATAACCAGTTAGATGTGAACATATATCAGCAGCATATATCAGCAACACATATCATCAATAATTCATCACCACAAGGAACACAAGGAACACAAGATGTATGTACAATTTTTCTTTTTATTATGGAAAACAATCTGGGGTTTATTGGCAACAACTGAATAGAGTACAACTCTACAAGAGCACTAGCTCTATAATGCAAGACTCAACTTACACCCTCAGCACCAACTGAGATGAGGAACCAATCCTCAACAGATATCAATCTGTCAATAGGTACGCGACCTGTCAGTAGTGCAAGATGCAAGTGTATCCGCTTTGGCTCACTACAACACACGTGTGCATGCGGCCAATGTATAATGCAACATCTGTATGCTTCTGAGCAACTAGGGTTTTTCTTTGCTTCACATGCTCAGATCCTCTGCAACTTGCAATCACTTTCTCTTATGTCTTCCACTGTCCAAACTGACCTACAGTTAGTCACAACATCTCCAAGCTCTCCAATAGCTTGCTCATGCTCCACAATATATCAATATGAATGCTATCTCAAACATGTATAAGCATACAGTATACCATAGCAATCATGTCACCACTGAATCACAAGAGTATTGATCACTCCATCAACCAAATCAACCAAACTGAACCACATCATAGAAGCCATACCAAGAATTCCCTAAGCATTCCCATCACATCAAACAATTGTATTCATAAATACAATAATGTAATCATACCAGTGTCTCAGTGATAGATCTAAGGCCATAGAATGAAGATCTGGAACCTGCCTAATCATCCAAGAGCTTGGCACCAGCTCAAACACAAGTCTTCATCATTTTGTCCACCAGACGCTCCTTGTCTTCAGACAGCCCGCATACATACTCACCCTATACACAACCAACTCATGTATACCTCAATGTATATGCACCCTATACAGAGACAACCCGCGTATGCATCAGAAACTAGGGTTTTTGAAGTTCCGAGAATTTTGTCGTCAAGATATATGATATTGTCGAACCTTTGATGCGTCCATGAGATCCTCCTCTCACTCTCTTCCTCAGAATAGATCTTCAATCATGCTCAAGAGATCCACACCAATAATAAGCTCTCACAAGAAGCTCTCCATGAATACTCCAAAAGATATTCACAAGAAGCTCTCCATTGATCCACCAAAAAGGATTCTCACCAAAAATATACATTTCACAAGAGATCCTAGCTTCTTATTTATACTTTTATCTTCTAGGTCACTTAACCCATTTCTAGGTTATTTAACCTATTTTCTTTATTTTAGGGTCAACCACTTTCCATGAATAGAAAGTTCTCCAATACTTTATCATTTAAATATTCCTTCTTGATTTTGTCACTTCTTTTTATTATTTAAATAATCCACCTTGACTTTTTCACTTGACTTTATCATTTAAATAATGATTTCTTCTTTTCAAGCACTTTGACTTCTTTGACCTTGGGGGCTTCAAGCCTTCATATGGGGGTCCTCTAACTTCATAAGGCCATAACTCTCAAACCGTGAGGAGTTATGTGACATTCCACATACCACCAGAAATGGCATGACAAGTACTATCCATCTAGGATAGTTTCACCAACAAATTCATTGATCTTCATCTCATTATTCCACATACAAGCATGGGTCCTCCAACCGTTCTTTTAGGATAACTCAATCCGCAAAGCATCTTCCCGTGAKGGATTTCACCATAAGGGGACCACTTTAGAGTTCATCCATTTGTGCACCTTATAAATCATGATAAGACAATAATGAGTCATCTTTTMATCAAACAAACTATKCATCATCATGTATCAATGACAACTCATTGATCCATCTTAATCTATGCATCATATCAATGATCCATATTTATCAATTGGTTTCCACTTTGACATCTATTATTCTCATCAAGGACAATACATATACATTGTTCATCAATCATCAATCAATCAATTACTTGACATCAATCAATCAAACCATTGGCATCAATGACAACATGATCCAACACCAAATCCCTTTTCTTTAGGGCACCAACCCCAGGAAGCACCAACTCCCTTAAATTACACTTACTTAGTAAAGGATATGAATCCTTCTGTGCTCCTCCCTTCCACCCTCACTTCATAAGAATAATCAGTTCTTCTTCTTGTACTATGTTGTTGTTTTGATCCCCTGATCTGGACTACAGAGAGACTTCTTCTTCACCGTTCTTCCTTGCTTATATAGTTACCCAACTYGTGCGAGCTATGAATCATTGTGTCCCTTTGTTTGGACCATCACACCAMTTTATTTAGATTAAAAAAAAAAATGTTTTTCTTCATTATTATTCAAACATTATCATGAAGGTTTTCAAATTAGTTAGACTACTTTTCATAAATCGATCACTGATATGGATCGATTTTGTTTTTAACTTGATTCTGTGTCTCTACAAATATTGTTGAAATCAAATTCTGCAGAGGCGCTTCCTTCAAACCATTTACATGTCATCATATGCGCAAAACCACGGGCTTATTAATTTAAGTGATGCTCCCAGCGCTTCACGACTTATGTGTTTGTAACCCGTGAGCAGGGGTTGGAACCTAGTCCTTCAGACTTCAGCCTTCAGGTGGATTCTATTTCATCTAGTCTTCCAAAGTTTGACCTCTCACAAGGATTGATATAATGGTTAGCATGATTCCTGGAACCAAATCAACGGTCTAGCTTTGATACTTACACTATCCTTCCACTGCTTTATCCAACGGCTATGACTTAATCAAATGTTGAGATGGATGGCCACTATTTGCTTCGAGACTTTGGGACTTCATGGGTTTAGAGGTCTAGGTAATTTTTTTTCCAATTTCCACTGAAGTTGGTCAGCACCGAAGTGTTCAACATGGGAGTGCTTACATCATCTTTCCACTACATTTTGAGCTAAGGGTCATGTGAGAATCCAAAGGATCTTAGATCAATGGTTAGCATTGACTTTGGCCTTCGACACTTCGGGTAGTTGTTTGTTTCCCCCAAAGTACAAAATCATGGAGTGACGTAACTTTCCGACGTCACTGTTGACTTCGCATTGGTCGAGTGGCTGCCATGTGTCACTTAGATTTGTGACTTACATGTACCTAAAATGCCAACTGGACCTTGACACTTGTCACCGTTTGATTGCACCATGTGTCCTTGATGACGTGGATTTCCTCATGTGGCACATGTCCTCCTCCTGGATCTAACGGTTGTAGTTTCATCTCAATCCTTGATCCAATGACTATGATCAGTTCTAGAATGGTATAGATTCATTTTAGCCTTCGGGACTTCAGGTTATTCACTTTTCCCACTTCCCAATTCTCCTGGAGTGAGATTCCCTGAATCAACCTCAAGTAACTTGACTTCCCCTAACGATCCTTCTTTGAAGCGAAAAACTTAACACAATCCAATGGTTTTTTGGAATTCGGTTATTCAGGATCTCGTGAATCCTTGATCCAACAACTGTGTTCAGTTCTAGATCAATGGTCTAGATTCATTTCATCCTTCAAGACTTCGAGTTATTCGCTTTTCCCACTTCCCAATTCTCCCGAAGTGACATTCCTTGAATAAACCTTGAGTAACTTGAATTCAACTAATGATCCTTCTTTGATGAAAAAAGATTAACACGATCAAACGATTGTCAAGAATTAGGCTATTCGAGATCTTGGGCCTTTAGCCTTACTTATCCTATCCTTCTATTTTATTTTGATCGGACGGTCAATATAACTCCCGAAATATTTCTTAGATCGAGCGAGTCATGTCTTTCCTTGATATTAATGGATGGAAAACCTCCTAAATCTCCTGCTTCAGATCTATCAGTTGAGATCTAATTCTTCCCAACCTCTAAATTCCCCTCAATATGATGGTCCTCAACTGTCCTGAAATGATAATAGACGTCTCATATGCATCATCTCTTTTGAGCTTTTGGGTTTATATTTGGATTCCAACTAAACCAAGATTGTTGATCTGTTGGGAATTCGATCCCTATCGTGTTAATGTGCTTTCCCTTCTAAGCTTTGATTAACGTTTCTTGCTTCTGATCTGTTTCATCGTTATTTCTCCTAAGATTTTAATAATTATTTGTGCATTCTTTACTCCTTCTGTACACAGATTCTTTGTATGATATTTCTCCTAAGCTTTAGAGTCATAGGATCAATTTGATTCTATCGTGATCAATAGTGATCACGATCTGCTTCTACACAACTTCCTATGTTATTTCTCCTGATATTTTAGGATCTCAAAGACATATAATGATAATACCATATTGATTTTCTTGACATCAATGCCATAATCAACATTGATCATTTTGACCCTATTTGACATCAATGCCAACACCATAACACCATGTCGAACAATGTCGACTTTAGCTTTTCCTTTCTTATGAATCTCATCAGGACTTGATTTTTCCAAAAAAAAAATGATTTGTCTTGTCACCTCTTGCAAAAGTGCTTCTTCGGGTCTGAATTCAAAATCTTTGAGGAAATTACTCTTGATTTCATTCCAATCAAATGTGTGTCCACATGCTTCTTCAATTTTATACCACTTATGTGGTATATCATCCAATGTATTTGGGAACATATGTCGCCACACGCTTTCCTTCATGTAGCCTGCTCTTCTCCATTCTTTCTCTCATTGTTGGATGCGAGGAATTGGATCAAACCCAGGTTTAAAAGTCAATAAGTCAAGGTTTGTTGACAATTTTTTTCCACAAAATATAGGGTAACAATATTCCATGTTTGTAGTTGTGGTGCATGTGTTTCCCACCATCGGGTTTCTTTGCCTCTTAAAGATTCAACTAAGCTTTGTACTCTCACATGTTCTCTGACTAATTTAGAGACCTTGTTGACATGCATTGATGGAAAGTTCCTTTCGTTGAACCTTAAGGAGGGCCTTGTATGTGTATGAGTTGGGATTATTGTTGGTGTTTGTTTCAAATTCTTCTCGAGCATGATAGGGACAACTTGTACTGAAAAGCATGATTTTGATCACTTTATTGGTATTGCCTCTATCCATTGACACTCCTTAACTTGAGATTCATAATTCTCCATTTTCCAATTGTACAATTATGTATCTAAATTTTTTCCTATTGACAATGGTGACCCGACTAATTTTTTCCTTCACTATTGGGCTCGACGTTGTCCTTTTGCTCATTCATTACTTGATACAATCGTCAGGCTTTGTGGAATTTGTCCCATGTCTTGACCCAAGGTTTTCCTTCTTTTGGGTCCAATGGAATTATGATTTTTCTACCTCTACCTTTCAATTTAATTCTATCCCTCTCAAGGGATATTATGGCCCTCATGTTTTGACCCCATGGTCTTCCAACTAATCCAAGGTAGGAAAGGATTCCTTTGACTAGATTAATCACTTCAAAGTCGACTCTTGTCGAGATTCCCATTATGGATTTTATGACACTTCTAAGTGTGCCAATTGGTTCAATGAACATATGATCTTATAGTTTTAGAAAATTCATTGTTGGCTAAAGTAAGGATTTCCTAAGTCGAACCCATGTTTCTCTAAGGAGGATATGTACTTGGGAACCAAAGTTGGCTACAACGTTTTTAGTCATATGTCCGTCAATTTGCAGGTCGACTTGTGGGTCAAATTCATTTGTGTGTCTTTCTTGAGACAATTGTTGAAGACTTTTGACTGGTCTTTGATCTTCTTTATATTCTCTTAGAATGACCAGTAGGTCGATCAAGCAACTGAATAACTAATTTTATTTTAGTAATTGGAGAAATTCATCAAGACCAGTGTCCAGGATATTTGCATGTTCTCCTTTGTTTCCCTTTACATTGTCCTAGTCAATGTTTTTGAAGAATTTCATCACTTCCCGCATTAGTTTTTCTTCATGTCATGGGTCTGGATATGTGTTTCAGCCTCCCCTCTATTGAATTAGTAGGTATGGATAAGTGTCTTCACCAGCTCCCGAACATGTTACTACATGGAGGTTTTTTGAATTTAAAATACCATGTTTTGGCACTACATGCAAGAGGTTTACATTTTGTTTATTCATTGCTTTGTCTACAATAATTGGATAGTCTTTAAGGGAGTGATCTCCTCCTCCACAAATTTTGCAGAACTTGAGATCAATTATTTCCTTTATTGGGAAATCTAGGCTTATATTGTCATCCTTCCAACAATTGAAGCAATAGTAGCATCCTCGACCATGTCCTCTATCGAATGTTCCTCTTCCTCCTCTTCCTTGGCCTTGATAACCTCCATGGCCTCAACCTATGTAATTGTGTCCATTGCCTTGGTCGATGTTTTAGTCGACTGTTTGTGCATGATATACTGAATGAATATTTTTTCTATTTTCCCTATTCAACTGACATTCTTGTGTTGAATGACTGTGTTGTTCCTGAGATTAAACTTAAGGTTCAAAGAATAATGTCAGACATCAGGAATTAAGGAATGATTTGTTTAAAAGTGCTTTTTCTTTTGTTAGTTATGTAAGAATTAAATCCTCAAATGAAATTAATAGCTGAACATAACAGAGGTTGTGTTTTGTCAACTGAGTCAATTAATCAAATTGAGTGATGAGGGAAAAATCTACAAAACTATTAAACAAACTAAGGCATCAATGATAGAATAATCTTACTTTGTTTATAGTAGAAGAAAGAGTGGAATGCACCCCTGAAAGGATATATAATATAGTGATCCAAGTAGCTAGTAGGTCTTGTATTTTCTAATAGAAAATACAAAGGAAAAAAAATCACTTTTAAACAAAGCATTCCTTAATTCCTGATCCCTGACATTATGCTTTGAGTATTAAGTTTAATCTCAGGAACAAAAGACTATTTTCCTCACATATGTGGCACCATTTTGGTCGCACCTTCCTTATATTATGTGGGCAATCTATTTTGGCGTCATTTGTTACACCTTCACATATATCACTGGATGTTTCAATTTGAATTCATCATACTGTTGGATCTAATGCATCACTAAATTTACAACAATATTTTGTATGTCCTTCACTAGAACAGATTGTGCACCATAGCTCATTGTGTGATATCAACATATTTTTTATTGATTGTTTCAATTCTACAAGTTTTTATTCTAGTATTTTCTCAATGATTGACGAAGTCAAGCGCCCTCATCACCCATTTCTATCTGTTGGGATTTTTTCAATGCTTCTTCACATGTCTGGATATCGTTCATACATAATGGTACCCTTCTTTTTTTCAATAAGCTTGCTACATACCATTGTACAAGCAATTTTTCTTCAATTATGTAGGGAATTTGACTTAAAAGGTCTTTAAATGTTTTATCATATTCACAGACGGTTTCTCCCAGATTCTTCTTGATTTCTTTCAGATTTTGTGCTTCCAAGTGGCTTATGTCTCACGTTTTGAAAAATTTGAGGAAGTTCTGCTTTATTTTTACCTTCGAGTGTTGTTGATTGTCTATGAAATTCATGAACCATGTAAGAGCTTTAGCTCTAAATGCAACACCAAATTGTGCCATTCGTTTATCCTTATCGGTTATATCAACTACATCCTACAATTTATCGCAAATGAAGCAATGTCACTTGTGATCTACATTGCCTTCATAGATTTGGATGTGATTGAGGCTCGTTGTTATTTTCTTGGATTTTTTTAATGGTGAGACTATTGCAAGAGTTTGGGTTGAAGTCAAATGGGAAGTCGAACTACTTTATGAAGTTGAAGTCTAACTATTTGACTCGACCAATACAGTATGCTAGTCTTCTTCAGTTAGAAAGTATTCAAGTTCTAAATTTGTTTGTTCTTTGCTTTGGTTTAGACCATTTGCTTGACAACCTTTGTCTATATACTCGAAAAAATATCCTTTGAAGGGTTGTGTCGATTCATTTTCACTGCTTGTTAATTTACAGTCTTCCAAAAGTAGATTCAATAGAGGTGCGAAGCCGTGAGATATATTATATGGAGGAGTATATCCTCTACTTTATTTTCAATATTTTCTTATGCTTCAATTAGCAATGTATCTCTTATATGACCAACATTGTCATTTCGACACCACACCCTTGGTGATTGTGTATCCACATGAAGTATCTGGCAGAGGAAGTATACAATACATGGGTTGGGGCTTCTTACAGGGGAATGTAAAACTACGGGTCCCAAATCATCAATCTCCATACTATCGACTTTCTCAATTGCTTGTTGGACACCATCAACTTCCATACTCACTTGCAAGACTTTACTCCTCCCAGGAGCCGTCGGGCAGTCTCAAGGGTTTCTCCAGTGATATGCCATGCCTGGGTAGGTGTCCTATGAGAATGTTTGGGATTCCTTTCATTTCATAACTCTTCTCGCCTCTTTTGACTCTTGTCCCACTCTATTTTTTGAATATTTGTTGAGTGTTTATATGTTTGTATTCGACGTGCAAACTTCACACTTAATTCAGTTATCTTCCTCCCGACTTCTGACATTTTCAACTTGGGTGTGCTTCGAATTCCACTTATGTCATCTCATGGATTTTCCAACCCCCCATCGTCGACCCGACCTACTCATGGTCATCGGTCTTGTTCATTTTGGTTGATTTCATTTCTTCATAAAATAGTCCCAAGATTCTCTCGTATATTTGGAGTTAGATTCTAGAAATCCTTCCCGCTCTTCTTGTTTTGCTTGCCAATTGGAATTCAGAGGAATATTTTTCAAAAGGGATTAGTATTCAACAATTTCCTCAATTCCCATGTCTAAAAGGAAATTTTGAAGCAAAGACGAGACAATGCAAAGGAACATGTCATGTAATTATGTGTAGAATTTGTTTTTGATGGTTTCAACTGACTCTCTATATTCTATTGTTTGTTATTCAATGTAATATCACACGATATTCTCGAACCACTCATTGAGGTTTGTTCTTCCTCTGTTTACGATTTTGTGCATCAATTTCTCATCAAGAGTGATTTTGTGCATTAGATTGATTGAGATATTCATATTGTGCTTCTGGAATGGCTTCTAGGAATAATTTGTGTGTCTCTGAAAAGAACAA
The DNA here is from genome assembly GCA_009831015.1 of Picea engelmannii. Taxonomy (NCBI): domain Eukaryota; kingdom Viridiplantae; phylum Streptophyta; class Pinopsida; order Pinales; family Pinaceae; genus Picea; species Picea engelmannii. Next base: position 175,096 of record ML785739.1, read on the forward strand.
AGTACATGATTTATCTAGCGTTAGTCAGTTTCTATGTCCTTTGAGGTTAACATCTATGTTCCTTTTTCTCTATGCATGTCTGAGTTCAGAATATAGGCAACATAACCAATATTCTAGTCTAAGGGAAAGTACAATAAGCTATCAGTAGATCCTTACATAGAGCAACACACATTACAACATCATATATAGAAACACATAGAGACAAGTAGACACACACAAGAAGTGGGAGAATCATCATTACATTTTATTACATAACCTAAATAGTCTCTCTCTTTACATTACATAGCCACACAAACACGCATATATGATATATAGTTACTTTTTGGTTACATTTCTTAAATGTTTGTTCAGTTGACTCTAGCTGTCTATTCGACCAACTTCCCTAATTGATTTCTGCAATCGAATTGACTAGTCAACCTGTGTGTCTAATCGGCAGAGACGACTATCCCCTACAACAAAATATATCCAATAGTATAGCAAAACAATATCTGAAATCTTTACCACACGTACCCAAATATCTCCCTCCGTCTCTTCAAAATTTCAAGGTCTGAAACGTCCAAGAAAATAAACTATAGTGAAAGTGCCAAGATGACCTATTTGAAACTGATTTCAAGAGCATTCAAGAATCTTAACTTCCACATGGAAGGTCTCTAAAATTATAGCGAACCAACATCTAAAATCTTTACCACATGTACCCAAAGATATTGCCTCTATCTCTTCAAAATTTAAGGTCGGAAACATCCTAGAACATAAGTTATCGCAAAAATTCCAAGCTGATCTGAATTTGATTTTGCGACTCTTCCCTTTTGAAATGACATTCAATTTTTGCTCGTCCATTTTTCACACACACAATTTCTCTCAATACTTTCTCTTTTTTATAATTTTTCTCATCCATTCACAAACAAACATGTTCGTTAATTAAATAATCAATTCCCCATTTTATATTACTTTTCCAAATACCATGGGAAAATACCCAAACCCATGCGTTTGAAACTGCCATTTCACGTTTTACTTTTTCACATGCACCCCTTTTTTAATATACTTGTAACCTCTCTCTCTCTCTCTCTCTCTCTCTCTCTCTCTCTCTC
>ML785739.1:176264-188144 GCA_009831015.1 Picea engelmannii
GAAATGTTGTGTGTATTTGTAAATTCGTAATATGACAGACAACACTAATCCTTCGACATCAATGACAATAATTCCAATAGGCTTGAAGTTGATTTTTTTCACTGTATATATATTTTTATTAGATTATTTTGCACTTTCTATTCATTCTCTTTATGTTGCAATATTTTTTTTATTACTTTTGAGACATGTTTAGAATGTTGCATTTTCATGTGCATTGTAGTCCATGGATATTTTTCTTAAACTAAATGTTGTCCATTGTAGGCCATTTTATTTCTTTGTATTGTTGCTTGCCTCCAAAACCAAGGTAGTTTAACATGATACATTGAATGGAAATGTAAAAATAACTAAGTGTGCTATTGTCAAGTGAAGAAAATCTAGGTATAGGGCATTCAAATGTTTTTGTATTGTTATAAATACCCTTATGATTTCATATGACTGAAATTGCATGCTTTCTAATAAGTTAATAAATGAGTTTTATACATAAAGGTTTTGCTATCTATTTTCTCTAATTTTAGGTAACCTTTTGCACATATTTCAATGGCAATTTTTGTTATGATTATATGTGCTTTGCAAAGAGACAAGAAAGCAGTTTAATAAGACATATTGAAGGACAATCTACTAATAAAACATGTTAGCATTTATGGTTTTGTAGTGTTTCTATATTATTATTGTACGAAATACTAAGTGTGCTTTTGTTTGGTGCCAATGTCCTAATCAAAATCTAGGTATAGCGAATTCAAATGTTTTTTAATAGTGCCAATGTCCTAATCAAAATTTAGGTATAACGAATTCAAATGTTTTTTAATAGTTGTATACATCCTAAGATCAATATGATTTAGACCCAATTTCAATAGGATTTAAACACCAATGACTGTTGATTATTTGGGTTGGTTGCCATTGATGTCAACCCTTGAAGAAAGTCCGGTAGCGAATTCCAGTAGCACAAAGATTTCGGTAATGGACCCAAGTTTGTTTGATGTATAATGGTATGAGTTTTAATATATTTGAAGGTAAGACTATACTAGATGGATATTATATATCATGCCATTTCCAATGGTATGTGGAACGTCACATAACTCCTCACAGTTAGAGAGTTATGGCCATGTGAAATTGGAGAACCCTCATGAGTAATCTAGAACCCCCAAAAGGTCAAAGTAGTCAAAGTGGTTGAAAAGAAGAATTTATCTAAATAATAAAATTAAGTGATGAGTGTACTATAAGTCAAAGTGGATACAAAATAATTTATTTAAATAATAAATTTAATGGAGAAATTACTAAGTGGACAAGTGGTTAGAAGTGGGTTAGCCCTAAAATAAGGAAAGCGGTTTAAGATGGTTAGAAGGTAACCCCTTGATGAAGCTACATAAAAGTATAAATAAGAGGCAAGGGTATCTAATTTTAATTACACTTGAGCATATTAAATATCTACAAGCGACTGAGGTAACCAAAGGATATCTAAGGCGAATTTCATAGGGAAGGTGAAGAAAATAAGGTTGAAATTCAAGTGAGGATAAATTCTTTTGATGATGCTTTCTAAGGTATGTTATTTACAGGTCATTTCACCATTTTCACAATAAATTTTTTTATAGAATGATTAAGACCACGAAATATGGAGACCGTTGAGGAAACATATCCGGGTAGCTATGAAAAAAATTCAACTCATGGGTCGTTGTATTTTTGGAGTTACACTCCGTGGAAAATAGGGTTTGTGGCTAGTCCTGAAACTAATCTAAAACAAGTGTTTCAGGTAAAAACTTCATAAATTCTTCATAACATATCCAAATTAAGCAAGACCAAATGTATTGGTTAGAGAAAAATATTTCGTATTTTGTGTACCATTTTCAGATCCATACAACAAATATTTTGTGCGTGGAACGCTCTACACGTTTGCTCTCTAGAATAAGCCAAAATTCAACAACGTATTCCATTTTTGCTATAACTCCTTTTCTGAAAGGTTCCAAGTAGTGAAATCTGGAGTAATTTCATAAAAGACACTGACGAAAATTGAGTACTATTTTCAAATCTTTAATCATTACAGGTAAATAGTTATCATTATTTCAAGTTAGGGTTGTTGACTAATCCAAAATTAGTCATGTGAGACAAAAGTAAAGTTTGATGAAAATGCTAATCTCTTGTTGTTAAAGTTAATGAAGGTTTGCGGGTATTTGATCATATACACCAAATCTGTTATAAAGTTACAAATCAGATTTGGATGATGAAATTGATGAAGGCGTTTGGTTGAGGTACATGTTGGGTACATGGTTAAAACAAGTAGTTGATGAGTTAACACATACATGAGGTGTATAATTGATGATGTTGGTACATATTGATGAGTCATAGTTGATGAGTAGTTGATGCATGATTGTTACATACTTGGTACATGGTTGGAGGCACTTGTTAGTATTATTGTTAACACATGGTTTATGGATGATGTAGCATACTTGTCTTGGTATATTATTAGAAGCACATATTGATCTTGGTGATGATTATGAGTTGTTGTGTTATGATTGGTTGATGCACCTCTTGGTGATATTTTACATATGGTTGAGATTTTTCTTGGTGATTGATATTGGTGAGTATAACTGATTTGGTTGATAAGATTGATGAGACAGGTTGTTGTGATAGGTTGTTTGGACAAGTTATTGTGACAAGTTATTTGTACAGGTTTGGTGCATGGTTGGTGCATTTGTTTATGGTACAAGTTGAGGTACAAGTTGATGTATGGTACATGTTGACACAGGTTATTGGTACAGGTTGTTACAATTTTTTTGGTACAGGTTTACAATAGTTTATCTCACAGTGATAGTGTGACAATGGTTCCATCGTTCTACTTATATTTCAGGGTGGTTGGACGGGGCAAGGACAGGTGGTTGTAGCCACCTTCTGGTTGTAGCCTGAGAACATAGGGGGTTGTAGCCTCCTTCTGGTTGTAGCCAGAGAATTGAGGAGTTGGAGCTTCCCTCAGGTTGTAGCCTGAGAAACTAGGGGGTTGGAGCCTCCTTCTAGTTGCAGCGGGAAAACAAAGGAAGTTGGTGCTTCTAATTAATGTAATTCTTAAAGACATAAAAGAAAAAGCATTTTGTGGTTTTCTCCCGCTTTGGGTTTCCACGTAAAAACACTGGTGTACTATGTATGTGTATGAATTTTCATTTGTTCATTGTTTATTTACTCTGCAACTATTGGATGATAATGTTACATTGATATAACACTTGCATTTTGTGGTTAAAAAGGATTAAATTGCTCTATTACTAATTCACCCCCCTCTCAGTAATATAACAATTGGAATCAGAGCCAGTTCCTTCATAAATCAATTTAACCACTGGAAGGAGATCATGGATTATTCTAAGAATGGAGTACCACTCTTTAATGGTCATAATGAGTTAAAGTATGAGATATGGAGTAGAAGCACGAAAGTATTTTTACAGGCACATGGGAAATATATTTGGCTATCGGTCGTTGCATGATATGATAGTTCAAAAAGCACAAATATTGCAGTCAAGAAGGAATTGAAGAAGAATAAAAAAATAGCAATGGATTTCATCTAGGAAGGATTACCTAATCGAGTAAGAGAAAAGGTTGGTAAATGTTCATCAGCAAAAGAACTTTGGGATAAGTTAAATGACATATATTCTTCACCCATCGAAGATTCAAAATATTCCAAAGAAGATGCAGGTACAGATCAAGAAGAAATATGTTCACCATGTCAAACAGATTCAGAAGACGAAGAGTACATAATCAACAGAGGTATGTTGTTTTTCTTTAATTGTGAAAACCACATACATCTTGAAATAGAATGCCATGAAGGAAATGAGACGGAAAAACTAATTGAAAAAGAAGACAATTATGAAACATAATTGATTAGTGCTTTAAATGAACTAAGAAAAGAAAGAGAAGAAAACAATTCACTCAAGAAAGAATTGATGAAACAAAAGGAAAGTGTTCACATTTTTTAAGAAGCCCAACAGCTCATCGAGAACTTAAGAACTCAGCTAGAAGCCAGAAAGATCAAAGAAAATCTTGAATATCAAAAGAAACATTTGGAAGCCAACATAACAACACACAAGTAAGAAGCAGGAATGAGAGAGAAGATATTGACAGATCATCTTAAGGAAAGAACTAACGATCTAAATCAACATGAGGCAAATTTTGGTCAAGAAGAGAAAGGACTTGAAGAAGAAATAATCACATTAAAAATCCATCTTGAAGAAGCGAAAAGAACATAAGAAGTCATGAAGTCTCAGATAATGAGGAAATAAGAAGAGGTTGAGAAGCTTGAAGAAGAAGTTGTCACATTGATAAGTTAAATCATCAAGTTCAGCAAGAATGTTGAAGAGACAAAGACATACACATCAGTTATAGAGAATGAAGAGAAGCATTCTAGGTTGCTAGAAAATAAGAATGAAGAAAATATAAAGAGTTATACAGAAGTACTCAAAGGAAGGAATCATGGTCAACCAGAATCTAAGAAAACTATTGAAGATACATCTTCAAGAAGACCATCCATGGTCAAACCACAAAGAAGCTTCAATCATGATCATGATCAGTCAAGGCAAAAATTTAGAAGGACTACACCAAAAAGAAAATCATTCACTCCCAGGTATGCAAATTTCTTTTATGGTCATTGTTTTTATTGTACTAACTTTGGACATAACGTTGCAGATTGCAAGGATTATAAAATAAATTTTCAAGCAAGAAATGCCTATGTGGCCCCACGTGACATTGAATGTTACAAATTTCATAACTATGGACACATAGCTAGTGATTGTAGAAGCATGATCGATACTTACATGAAAGAGAAAATTGATATCAGATATAAGAAAGTATGGATAAGAAAGCATGAAGAATGGGTGAACAAATACCGAGTCCCAGAGATCACAAGATTAGAAATAAAACGAGATGAAGAAAATTCTACAGAGAAAATGAAAGATGTCAGATACAGAAAGGTTTGGAAAATAACTGAATGAAAATAATGACAAATAGATAAGGAACAGGTTCAAGAGATTGTACTTTCAGGCATTGTAGTGAAAGATGAATACAAAGACAGAAGGAAAGAAGTCAAATCTCAGAGAGATGATCAATCTACCAATGAAGATGATGATGAATACACATCAAAGTAGGAACTGTTTTGAGCCATTCGGCTTAGAGATTCCCATATAATATGAATAATAGACAGAGGGAGTCTATGAGGTAGTTGAGACAGACTAGAGAACCATCCTAGGAGAAGCTTGCAAAGTTTGAGTAGACAGATTCAATGCATTTAGTTAGTAGAAGTATAATATGAAAGATCAATCAGTTGTAGTAGTATTTCATGATAGTGCAATGACATATGAGTCAAAATGATCGATAGTTGTGTAGTAGAGTCTTGGTCAGTATGGACAGATACAGATTCATAAGAACACTTAACAGGTTTGGAAAGATATATGACAGTGGATGACAGAATGGATTCCAAATTGACAGATATTTTTTGGACATATGCAGTGCATACAAAGTTTCACATTCAAAACAGAGTAATGCTCAGAAACAACAATGACAAAACTCCCTATGAGCTATGGAAAGGAAGACCAACAAATGTGAAGCACTTAGGAGTATTTGGAAGAAAATGCTACATCAAAAGAGAAGACGACAAGATGGGAAAGTTTGACTCTCATGTGGAAAAAGGAGTACTTGTTGGTTACTCAAGTACAAGGAAAGCATACAAGTGTTACAATTTGATATTGAAGAAAGTTGTGGCAAAACCTCAATGTAACAATTTATGAAACAGGTGGACGAGAATGAAAGGAAGAAGAAAATGAATAAGTGGAACAAATTTACGAAGAAGAAGCAAAATATGAAGAAGAAGTAGAAGAGAAAGATGAAGAAGATCAGACAGAAGTAGAGGAGCAATTTCAGCAAGTGCCTCCAAATGCACCTAGTAAAAAAGAATCATCCTTCAGATCAGATTATCAGAAACTAGGATGGAGGAGTTGAGACTAGAAGAAGAATCTGTTCACCAGAACAAATGCTCCTAGCACTCTTATCTATGATTGAACCAAACAGTTTTGAAGAGGCTAGCAAGGATGAATTATGGAATAAGGCCATGAATGAAGAATCAAATCAAATAGAGAAAAATGACACTTGGGAATTGGTTCCAAGACTAAAGAAGAAGAATTTGATTGGCACAAAGTGGGTTTTCAGAAATAAATTGAATGAATATGGACAGGTTACAAGGAACAAAGATAGATTGGTACGTAAAGGATACACACAGGTTGAAGGAATCAACTTTGAAGAGACATTTTCCCCAGTTGCCAGAATGAAAGAAATCTGATTTCTCTTAGCTTATGCATGCTCCAAGAATAGTAAAGTGTATCAGATGGATGTGAAATCAGCCTTTCTGAACGAGGAACTTGAAGACGAAGTCTACATTGAACAACCAGAAGGATTTTAATTGTCAGATAACATAGATTACATGTGAAAATTGAAGAAGGTCTTGTATGGTCTAAAACAAGCTTATAGAGCATGGTACTCTAGACTGGATAAATATTTACAGCAGGCAGGGTTCAGAAAAGGAAGTGCATACAACAACCTCTACATCAAGGTAACTCAATATAGTATTTTATTAATTGAAGTTTATGTTGATGATATTATTTTTGGAAGTACTGATGACATGTTAAGCTAGAAATTTGTAAAGTATATGCAGAATGAATTTGAAATGTCATTACTCGGAGAAATATCCTTCTTTTTGGGTCTTCAGATACGTCAAAGCAACCAAGGAATTTTTATTTCTCGAACTAAGTATATCAGAGAAATGCTAAAGAGGTTTGGAATGGAAGATTGCAAACTAGTTACCACTCCTATGAAAACCAGTTGCAAGTTGAGCAAAGATGATGATTCAAAGTCTACAGACCAGAGGCAATACAAGTCAATGATTGGTAGATTACTATATGTGACAACATCCAGACCAGATGTAATGCAGGTTGTTGGACAGGTGGCATGATTTCAAGCAACACCAAAGGAATCATGTGTATTAGCAGTGAAGATGATTTTCAGATATCTCAAAGGAACATAAGATTTTGGATTATGGTATCTAAAAGGAAAGGATCTATCACTTATTGCCTACACAGATGCAGATTGGGTAGGTTGCATTGATCATCGACGAATCACCAGTGGAGCATCTTTCTACTTGGGTGAGTGTTTAGTATCTTGGATAAGAAAGAAACGGTCATCAATATCTTTATCTACATCCAAAGCAAAGTATATTGCAACAACAAGATGTTGTACTTAGGTTTTATGGATGAAACAAACTTTGAAAAATATACAGGTTGAGTATGATGAGCCCATTCTAATCTATTGTGATAATACAAGTGCCATCAATATCTCAAAGAACCTGGTGATGCACTCCAAGACAAATCACATTCAAATAAAGTATCACTTTCTACAGGAATAGGTTGCAAGGAAGAACATCAGAGTTGAATATGTGGTCACAAAAGAACAAGTGGCAGACATCTTTACAAAACTGCTTCCACGGGAAGCCTTTGAGTATATTTTCCAGAGACTCGGAGTATTTCTACACCAAAATGAATGCTTTTGAATGCTTATCTTATATGTCTTAGATTTACATGAGGAAGCACCATAAAGAGGACAATTCATGTTGGGATATTAGTTTCAAGAAGAGTTCAGTCAGGGGGAGCATCCCCAGATGGAAAGATACATTTTCCATTGATGAAAAAAGGGGAGAGATTTATCAGATGCAAAGGTAAATGCTTGGAGAAAGAGCACAGATGCATGGTTCCAGGGGGTGAGATGGTCACAGGGGGAGCATGAGTGATATGACTTTAGTATATTGCATTAGAGTGTTTCCATCAATGCCAAAGGGGGAAATTGTTGACTATTTGGGTTGGTTGTCATTAATGTCAACCCTCGAAGAAAGTCCAGTAGCACAAAGGTTTGGGTAATGGACCCAAGTTTGTTTGATGTATAATGGTATGAGTTTTAATATATTTAAAGGTAAGACTATTCTAGATGGATAGTACATGTCATGCCATTTTTGGTGGTATGTGGAACGTCACACAACTCCTCACAGTTAGAGATTTATGGCCATGTGAAGTTGGAGAACCTTCATGAGTCATCTAGAACCCCCAAAAGGTCAAAGTAATCAAAGTGGTTGCAAAGAAAAAATTATTTAAATAATAAAGTGAAGTGATGGGTGTACTATAAGTCAAAGTAGATACAAAACAAATTATTTAAATAATAAAGTTAATGGAGAAATTACTAAGTAGATATGGAGTTAGAAGTGGCTCAACCCTAAAATAAGGAAAGTGGTTTAAGATGGTTAGAAGGTAACCCCTTGAGGAAGCTACATAAAAGTATAAATAAGAGGCAATGGTATCTCATTTTAATTACACTTGAGCATATTGAATATCTACAAGTGACTGAGGTAACCAAATGATATCTAAGGCAAATTTCATAGGGAAGGTGAAGTAAAGAAGGTCGAAATTCAAGGGAGGATAAATTTTTTTGATGATGCTTTCTAAGGTATGTTATTTACAAGTCATCTCACCATTTTTGCAATAAATTGTTTTCTAGAATGATTTGGACAGCGAAATCTTAAGGCCATTGAGGAAACATATCCAAGTACCTGTGATAAAAATTTAAGCTTGTCGGTCGTTGTATTTTTGGAGTTACACTCCATGCAAAATAGGGTTTGTGGCTAGCCCTGAAACTAATCTAAAACAAGTGTTTCGGTTAAAAACACCATAACTTATTCATAACATATCCAAATTCAATCAGACCAAATCTATTGGTTAGAGTACAGTCTGCAGTATTCTTTGTGCATGGAATGCTCTACAAGTTCGCTCACTGGAATAATCCAGAATTCAACAAGGTATGCCATTTTTTCTATAACTCCTTTTCTGAAAGGTTCCAAGTAGTGAAACCTGGAGGAATTGCATAAAAGACATTGAAGAACATTTTGTACTATTTTCAAATCTTTATTCATTACAGGTACATAGTTATAATTATTTCAAGTTAGGGTTGTTGAATAATCCAAAATTAGTCATGTGAGAGTAAAGTAAAATTTGATGAAAATGTTGGTCTCTTGTTGTTAAAGTTAAGGAAGGTTTGCATGTATGTGATCATATATACCAGGTCTGTTACAGAGTTACAAATCAGATTTGGATGATGAAATTGAAGAGGGATTTTGGTTGATGTACATGTTGGGTACATGGTTGAGACAAGTAGTTGATGAGTTGGCACATACATGAGGCGTATAGTTGATGATGTTGGTACATCTTGATGAGTCATAATGGATGAGTAGTTGATGCATGATTGGTACATACTTGGTACATGGTTGGACGCACTTGTTAGTAGTGTTGTTGACACATGGTTTATGGATGATGTATCATACTTATATTGGTATATTATTAGAAGCACATATTGATCTTGGTGATTATTATGAGTTTTTGTGTTATGCTTGGTTGATGCACATCTTGGTGAAATTGTACATATGTTGAGAATTTTCTTGGTGAGTAGATATGATTTCGTTGATAAGATTAATGAGACAGGTTGTTGTGATAGGTTGTTTGGACATGTTATTGTGACAGGTTATTTGTACAAGTTTGGTGCATGGTTGATGCATTTACTTATGGTACATTTTGAGGTACAGGTTGATGTATGATACATGTTGGCACAGGTTATTGGTACAGGTTGATGTATGATACATGTTGGCACAGGTTATTGGTATAGGTTGTTACAAGTTTTTTGGGGCAGGTTGATTGGTACATGTTTACAACAATATATCTCACAGTGATAGTGTGACAGTGGTTCCATCATTCTACTCATATTTCAAGGCGGTTGCACGAGGCAAGGACATGTGGTTATAGCCACCTTTCGGTTGTAACCAAAGAACATAGGGGGTTGTATCCTCCTTCTGGTTGTATCTAGAGAATCGGGGATTTGGAGATTCCCTCATGTTGTCACCTGAGAAACTAGGGGGTTGGAGCCTCCTTCCAGTTGTAGCTGAAAAACAAAGGAAGTTGGTGCTTCCAATGAATGTAATTCTTAAATACATATAAAAAAATTCATTCGGTGGTTTTCTCCCACTTTTTGTTTCCACGTAAAAACATTGGTGTATTGTGTATGTTTATGATTGCTCATTTTTTCATTGGTTATTTACTCTGCAACTATTGGATGATAATGCTACATTGATATAACACTTGCATTTTGTGGTTAAAAAGGATTCAATTGCTCTATTGTTGATTCATCCCCCCTCTTAGTAATCCAACAATGACAAGTAATGTCTAAATCTTAACAGGAAATTGAATCTAGCCAATAAAAATATATAAATTTCATAAAACATAAGTTCAATTTCAATCCCAGAATGAACAAAGAAACATATGTTTGGAAAAGCATTCTAGCATATTGATATTCTTGAGACAAAGACAAATAATAACCTCAATGAAGAGGTCTTTATTGCTAGGTTGGCATGTAGATTTTTTTTTTTCATCTAGCCAACTAAATTTTCTCTTCGTGAATCTAAGTAGCATACAAGGCTATTTGAATAGATTTTTTTCCCTTTTTGTATAGATTCATATCTACACAATCCAATTTGTTTTTTTATTAGTCCCCAACAATCAAAATCTAGCATGGCTTAATGATTTTTTTTTGTTTAGCTTCTGGTCTACTTTGTCTATTGTATCAATTGTGGTAGTGTTAGGGACCACAACTCTCATATTTATTTTGTCTTTTGTGTCATGATCTACATGTCCTACTAGGAATTTGGATATTTCCTATTGCTCTACTCATTTCAGAAATAGCTATTCTTTCTAAAAATTCTACCAATGAATGGACACATTGGCTATAGCAAATAGACTTCATTTTTTTCTAGGTACGTTTACCCCATAGCATACTATGCAAAAAGAGAGTCAATTCTTTTCATCTTCCTAGATCTACAATATGATTCAAAAGCACTTTACCACTTTGATACTTTAGACAATATAACAATTTCTATGTTACTATGTTGCTAAATATGTGCAATTCATTCTTGTTTGTAATATAGGTTGATATTCGTGGTTTCTGATCTTTTATTCATTTTATTTTTTTGTTTGTTAAATTAACCTAGTATTTAGTAATGGCATAAGACAAATTGTTTTTTATTGTAGACATACTTATCTTCTTAAACAAATTTTCCCCTTTTTTACTATGCTTGAAGGAAAATATGCCTATGACCCTATTATTATATTTTAATCTTGTAAAACAAATAATTTAGTTGTTTTTGCACATCATACATCATATAGTAGCAAAAATGACCAACAAATGGAAAAAATCTCTCAGTTACCTCTTGTAACAAGAGTTGTTATCATAATGCATAATGTAGCGCCCCCGAAAAAAAAATTCCTGCCTCGGGAAAAGTGACACCTACCTCGAGAAACATGTCATGTATTTAGGTGGTTTTTTCGACACATGGTTTTTGCCGATGGTTTTCTATTTCTGGTTAAGGAATTAGGGTTTTGGACTAATCTAGGTCATTGGGTTAGGGTTTTGGATGTCGCTGGATCCTATATGTATATTGTATTGTAAACAATGTAACACAATGAATGAATATAATATATGTTGGTTTTCCTGGTTTGGGTTTCCAGGGGAAAAATCTATGTGTAATGTTTGTATTTACCATTGGATATTTTATGTTCTTTTCTGAATATCTATTTACAGTAGAGATTGTACAAGGTTATAATTTACATTTGGTATCAGAGCTTTATTGGCTTCAGGGGGACGCCTTTGTGGTCAAGGGTTTGGCTTGGGACTGTGATAAGCCTTGTTGCAGTGGGAGATCTACGGTATTTTTTTTCAGGTGAAAAGAAATGGCAAGCAATTCAAAGATGGAGATAGAGAAGTTTAATGGGAAAA
>ML785739.1:201951-213009 GCA_009831015.1 Picea engelmannii
AATACTCCAAGAGACCAAGATATCCTCCAAAGCTTCAAAAAAATTTAATCACCAAGAAAAGAACATGTCAAATGGCACCAAAGACCATGAGAGAAAAATGAGAGAATGGGGAAGAGATGGGAGAGATTTGGGCATAGTAGAGTTGAACTGAGAAAAGATGGATAAATGAAGAGGGGTAGGCATTCTTTTATACTTGGGAGAGAGGAAATACCCCTCTTGGATGAGCTCCAAGTGGCACACATCAAAGCTAGATAGACAAAGTCAAGAAAGAGACACTTTTAGGGTTTTGGTAGTGAGTTAGGGTTTGAGGGGTGACATGGGAAGGGGGAAAACACCTTTTTGACTTTCCAAATATTAAGTTAGACTCAATGGGGGGGGAATTAGGGTTTTAGGCACTTTTTTCACTTTAATTTTTTATTTTCCCTAAGTTCAAAAGGAAGGGGGGAACACTTGGAGACATGACTTTAGGTTGTCGGCTTAGCATGGGGGGGGTGTTTTAAGTGGAAAATCACTTTTCCGACTTAGGAAATAAATTAGGAATCATTTCCCCACTTTCTCTCATGACTTTAGTCATATTTTCAATTTTATTTTTTATTTTTTTAATTTAACCAATTATTTGCTAATTTTTTACTGACTTGGACTCCTCATGGACAATAACCTAGCAAAACTTGTCCAATTGAGTTGAAAATTGGTCCAAGGGTGTAGTGGGTCATCTGCCATTTTATTTGAGTACTCACACCCCTATACAAAATACACAAGAACCAAATGTTTACATTTTACATAAAAAATAATTAAAATTTCCAATTAATGGAAAATTTTAATAATTAAAAAAAAAAAACTATCAAAACTTAACGGAATTTCGAAAGACTATAGGATATGTCTAGCATGGTCATTTACAACATTCCTAGACCCTATTCACCCCTTGGGCTCGATCATTAGAACGTATTTCACCACTTTGGAGGACTATTCTGAGTGAAAAACTCAAGTATAATTAAAATGGTTTGTTAAGCTAGATTAATTACCTGAGGAAAAAAAACACGCGATGAAAGGACTTCCCTAATAATAAATTCCTAGGTAACTAACACACAAGGGAGCATACATTCTAATTACATAGAAAGACGTGTTGTGGGAAAAATTTGCCTTGTTGAGCCATAAGTCTTCAACTTTGTTGCACCACAAGGTACATAGTTTCATGATACATGACGTTGACCCCTAGTTGAAAGAGGTAGTTAATAGTGCCAGCAAACATTGTAAAAAGGTTCCCTATTACCTATCATAGAAATAGGTGTTATCACAATGAATCATGGATCAAGGAATAATGTCAATAATATCAAAAAAATTCTAAATGTATAACAAATCTTCAAGAACACAATTCAAAGAAAAAGGGAAAAAATCATTAAAATTTTGAAGTATGTGTTACTAGGATTTGCCCAAACAATAATTGAATAACAAATTGCATCTGCGTTTATCAACCTTATTTTTTGTATACATGAAAAGAAATTGTGTTCTTACAAATTAAACTTCGCCTTTATACAAAAAGCAGTTTTATTGCAACCACAACGACAAATCCAACTATTGCATAAGGACACATAGAAATTACATGAATCAACCAATAGAAAAATTTTATTTTTTGCTTTTAGAAAGGCGTCTATGATCTTATAGGAAGGAAATTTTGACAATAACATTGGTGAAATATGTAATTGCGTAATTTCAACGAATCATTAATGAAATAGCCTTATTTCTATTATTCAGGCAACATGTTTCTTTTACATAACAATTCATTTAAGCTATTAGGTACAAATAACAAAAAGGTTTGCTAGAAAGCTCAATGAATACGTTCCACAAGACAAAATAACAATTATAGAAATCAACCACTACAGAAAACAAAGTAAAAGCTCAATGAATATGTTCTACAAGACAAAATAGCACTTATAGAAATCAACCGCTACAGAAAATAAAGTAATATATAGCAAACGCTCTACATTTTAGTTGTATATTGTACATGTTGAATTTTTCTAGAGGTAAAGGTAGAAAAATAGTCTTGGAAACTTCTGTATATGGACTTGAATGTGTTTGATGATGCGTCATGTGGTTGATTGGTTGTGTACATAGTGTTGTTTACATTAGGATTTGCATCCTAGGGTGCAATGATAGGTTGATAATGTGTACCATGTGCGAGCAATGTAATGTTTACTACCTTCTTTAAATTGTTGGTCATGTTCATTGAAGGCTACCTTTCCTACTCAACAGTGCCCATTTTACTACTTGTTGTTTGGAAAAGAATTATATCCTATTGAGATTATTGAAACAAAGACAAACAATAATATAAATGAGGATATCTTTGTTGCTAAGTTGTCATTCAAAGTTTTTTTTTTGTTTTTTTCCATTTAGCTAATTAGATTTCTTCTTAACAAATATAAGTAGCACACAAGACTATTTGAATACTCAATTTCTATATGGTCTCTAAAACAATATTCACAAACTAAACTTGCACGCTTATCCTAGCTTACAATGGGCTAATTTTTTGTTTTCTAGAATACGAAAGAAAATAAGATAATATTATGAGGTTTTAGCCTAATATTGGAGATTCAAATATTGTGCTAGTAGCGTATCCATCAGCAAAGGTAGCAGCATCAGAGGCAGGTGTAGTTCCAAATCCCTTAGTCCCAGATCCAGTTCCATACCCTGTTTACTCAGTGAAAGCACAATCACTCGTTTTAGCGCCATCAAAGGCAGGTACCTACACATGAAACAAGAATGATGCCCATATATATTTCTTAGGTCTACCTCGCTTAGGTGGACAGAAAACAAATATCAAGAAATAAAACTAGAAAAACTATTGCAAATGAGAAATTGCAAAAGCATAATTCTATAATTCAATGCATTGCAAGTTTTTTTTTTCCAAATTTACATTCCAAAATATGCATTTGATGTATATAAAGCATCCCTTACCTCAATCACATGAATAACTTGACATGGTAAGGAAACAGATCTATGCAACAATATGTTTATTCAACAAACAAATCTTTGATGGCACAACCCTTGCAAAAAATTACATCACATGTTACATGAATATAAGCATACTAGCAATAACAGTTTTCTTAATCTATGTTATTTCAATAACTCTAAAGCAAACAAGACAATATTTCATTCATGATGAAACTAAGTCAAATATTTACCTATAGAAACATATAAATCTAATGTCTTTTAAACATTCAAAAATATTTCGAGGATCATGCTTAATAGACAACCCGAGATATCTCAATTATGTGTTCGAGGATCATGCTTAATAGACAACCCGCGATATCTCAATTATGTGTACCTAAAATTGTGTTTTTTTTTTTAAGTAACTTGGTAATTGCACCTACATTCATATCACTGAATAAGTCTAACTACCATAATATCAATTATTTAGTTCAATGTCAACAACCATCTCACCAATTATTTAATTCAATGTCAACAACCATCTCACCAATTAGATATAATGTTGGAAAATGGATAAAATATCCAAAAACAAAAATGTAGCATAAAATCTAAACAAAACACAATCATACAACATTGCACCATTGAGTTGTAATTCAATAAGATTATATTCATGTAGTGACAAACACGTGTACAACCAATGAACCTAATAAACACAATTGCTACAAAAGGTAAGACAACTTTATTTTCTCTTGTATTTTTTGTTATATCATTGTCAGCAACAATAGAAACCTTTGGTTATTTTAACTTAAAAATCAAATTAGTTTCACCTATACAGAAAAATAACAAATGCATTCAATATAATATCAAGATCCAAATATGTAAGAAATACAATATATTGTCTTCTCAACCAAACAAACCACATAGCTATAAATGCGCTAATGTTATATCAACAATAATTAACAATCTTTTCTTTCACAAAACAACAACCAAATGGTTCAAACTTGCAATTGTTTCAAAAACTAAAGCAAACAACAAACAACCACATGGAAAAACATAGCATCTATTAACTAAGAAAAAGCAAGACTATTGCAATTGATTTTTTGTTGAAAGATAAACATGTAAATGGGAAATAAACATTGCATTACAAACACAAAAGGCTACACAATCCCCAAGACACCAAACACCACCATCACACTACCAATTAATTAGATACAAATGTGGATGTAGATATCTACATGTACACAATGAATTAGCCCCTCAACATGTAAATCAATGCTTTAAACCCAAGATCCATGAGTTTCCAAGACTACAGTCCCACCTTGGATTTAATAAAATTCAATTAGTGTACAATGTCAACTATTAACAACATGCATTAACTATATATCCTTCTGCACACAAGGTTTCAACGTGCTCTCGAGTTCTAAATCCTTAAGAAATATAATATATTATCACCATGGAAAAACAAACAATACAGTCAAAACAAACCTAATGCTATCTCAACCAAAATGAACAATTTTTTACTCCAAACAATAATAGTCCAACCATTTAAGTTTGCAATTCATTTGAAAACCAATGAAAACAACCAAACACTACGGCAAAAAGAATATCATTTGTTAAATATGAAAAATTAAACCTATTGCAATTGTTTCTTTTCATTGTTGAGATACAAGTTGATCTTTAACCAAAATAATAGTTGTTAGTTCACTAAAAAACACTATGTCCAAATTCTATTTGAATCATCTTTAAAAGGGTGATAAATGAAAGGCTTCCCAGTAAACCTTAGCAATGCATACAATGACTCAAATTTTGACCCGCTGTGAAAGAGAACATTCAAGAACAAAAGTTAGTTCAATAGAAAAAAATAAATATACACTAAGACACTTTACAACCATCTAGAAAAAAGTGGAATTACAAAGAATTTATCATCAATCGAACAAACTAGATACAAGTAAATTGCAAGTTCTTGAGAAATGCAATGATTTGTGATAGGCATTGTATCAACAATCCAAAACCCCCAAAAGATGCCTAAATGGTCTTTTCTGATGACAAAAAGACTTCCGAACCCATTCATAATTGTGTTACAAGTACTGCTTAAAAAGAAGCAAAATATGAATATACTTTTCCAACCAAAATATGAATATGCTTTTCCTCACCAAAATGAATGATACAAGATCCATGCTTCATTTCAATCATAACAAAAAAAATTAAGGTTGTCATTGAAAGAAATCAACTCCAAAATATTCATGTCAAAAACTAGTTTATTAACTTATTAGAAAAAAATTATAACCATATAGAGTCATAAGTGTAGATGAAAAATTATATCCAAACATCAGATAAACAAGGGAATTTACAACTATTAAAAAACATTTGAATTCCCTATATCGAGATTTTGATTAGGACAGTGGCGTCAAGCAAAAGCACATTTATTTTTTCGTACTATAACAATATAGAAACACTACACAACCATAAATGCTAACATGCTCTATTAGTTGCTTGTCCTTCAATATGTCTTGTTAAATTGCTTTGTTGTCTCTTTTCAAGGCACATACATGAAAATGCAATCATAATAAAAATTGCAAAAATTGTCATTAAAATTTGTGCAAAAGGTTGCCCAAAATTAGAGAAAATAGATAGCATAACTATTATGAACCAAGCACCTTGGAAATGATAAAAAATAAATGAATACGGTCCAGTTCAAGGGGGAAACCTCCTTTTACAATATATCCAATTCATAAGAAAATCTATGATCATCCTAAGACTAGGTCTCCTTGGTATAAAAAGGATACAAAGGGTACAATTATAATGAAAGGGTACAACAAAAGGTTCTATCCAACCTACTAATATAACAAATAAACTAATAATGAATTATTATTGAGCCCTTAACATGGGCTCTTTAAAAAAAATCCCTCAAAGCTTGTAATTGAGGGTGTTTCTTCTTGAACTGCTCATTTTCCCATGTGGCTTCTTCTAGAGTAATATTCTTCCACTTTATTAGGTACTCCATAGTGGTTTTATTCCATAGAGATAGAGAATGTTGATCTATAACTTTTTTTGGTTCAAGAATCAACTTCTCTTCTTCATCTAATTCTGGAAGTTCTATTTGCACTGGCATAGTTTGTCCCAAAACATTTTTTAGGCAAGATACATGAAAAAAATTATGAATATGAGAAGAAAGAAAATCTAACTCATACAAAACTTGTCCAATGATACAAATAATCATGTAGGGTTCATAAAATTTTGGAGCTAATTTTCTATTCTTAGTTTAATTGAGTGTGGATTTCTTATAAGGTTGTAGTCTCAAAAATACCCAATCACCCTCCTCAATTTGCCTTTCACTTTGATGTTGATCTACTTGTTATTTCATCTTGTTTTGCGCCATTTGAAGGTTTTCCTTAAGAATTTTCAAAGTCTCTTTACTCTTATCCATATGTGAATCTATTTCCTATACTTTGGACTTATCTTGCAACAAGCATGAGATGCTAGGAGCTTGATATCCATAAAGCGCCTCAAAATGGGGACATTTTAGTATATTTGTGATAAGTAGTATTATACCACCATTCTACCAAAGGAAGCCACTTCATCCATTGAAATTGCTTCTCTAAATAAAAACATTGTATATAACCCTCTAAACATTTGTTAACTATTTATGTTTTTCCATCCATTTGTGGATGATATGTTGAACTCATAGCTAGTGGTGTTCCACCCATCTTCCATAATTATTTCCAAAATTGTCTTGTGAATTTTGGATCTCTATCACTTACTATTACTTTAGGAATACCATGAAGTCTATGAATTTCCTTCATGAACACATTTTCCACTTGGATTGTTATGTATGTACTTTGAATTCCATAAAAATGTGCATATTTTGTGAGTCTATCAATGACCACAAAAATGTCATCCTTACCTTCAGATTTTGGTAACCCTGTAATGAATTCTATTGATATATATTCCCATATTTGATTAGTTATGTGTAATGGATGAAGTAACCCTGGAGATTTTACTGTCTCTCCTTTATTTCTTTCTTCATTCCTTCCCAGAAGAAATATTTTTTGATCCTTTGATATGTTTTAAGGAACCATACATGTCTTGCCATTGGAGAGTCACGAGAATCCATTAATATTCATTGCTTCAACTTTGATTAAGGGCATAAAAGTATTCTACGATTGTACCAATGTATATCTCACTTCCACTCCAAATGTTCCATAGAGTTCAGCCCTTCCTTTATACATTGTATTTTTTGTTTAGCATTGTTTTCATTTTTACATTCATGGAGATCTTCTTCCATCCACACAGGAATAGAAGATGAAATAAAATATAATGTTGAGGCTTCTTTTATTATAGCAAGAGAATGTGCTACTACATTATCCTTCCCATTTTTGTAAATAATTTCAAAATCAAACCCTTTCATTTACCCATTTTTGTTGCTCTTCTGATGACAATATTTTCTCCAAAAAGTACTTTAGGCTATCATGGTTTGTCTTGACTTTAACGTGTCTCCCAATGAGATATTGTCACCATTCTCTTATTGCATTTAAAATTACTTTCATATCTTTTTTATATGTAGATTTCACCATTATTTTCCCTTGAATTGTTTGCTTCCAAAAGCCAATGGTCTCCCTTCTTGTGTCAATATTTCTCTGAATCCTAGTCCCGACGCATCGCATTCTACTATGAATGTTTTACAAAAATCAGTTGTTGCCAATACTGGTGTAGAAGACATGGCATCCTTTAAGACATAAAATTCCAAAGTAGTGTCATCATTCCATGGAAATGAATTTTTCTTCAAGAGAGATGTGAGTGGGCCTGCAATGCATGCATAATTCTTAACAAAATTTCAGCAATATCCTATAAGACCCAAAAATCCTCTAAGACTATTGATGTTCTTAGGAGTAGGCCATTTTGTAATAGCTTGGATATTTTGAGGGTCCACATTGACCCCTTCCCTTGAAACAATGTGACCTAAACATTCTACTTCTTATTTCCCAAAAGAACATTTGGATATTTTTACACACAATTGAATGTTCTCAAGAATTTACAAGACTTGATGCACATGTTTAATGTAGTCTTCCCATGATTTTCTATAAATAAGCATATCATCGAAGAAAACCAACACAAACTTTCAAAGATGGGGTCGATTTTTTTTTCACAAGGCTTTGAAAACTCGAAGTAGCATTAGTCAACCCAAAATGCATGAACAAGAACTCATAATGCCCATCATGAGTTCTAAAATTTGTTTTGGGAATGTCATGTTTTTTCAATTTGATTTGGTGGTATCCTGATTTAAGATCGAACTTTGTAAAATAAGCCACTCCATGAAGCTCATTTAATAGCTCATCAATATTTGGAATAGGGAATTTATCCTTTATGGTGATTTTGCTTAGATCTTTATAATAAGGAAACATCCTCCAAGAATTATCTTTTCTTCTCGCCATCACAACCGAAGCAGAAAGTGAACTTTATCTTGGTTGAATAATACTTGAATCTAGCATGTCTTATACTATTTTCTCAATCTCCCCCTTTCGTTGATGAGGATATCTACAATGCCTTTTATTAGGAGGAGTACTTGTATTAGCTCAATTTGATGTTCATGATCTCTAGATGAAGATAGACCTTTAGGAATTTGTTGGAAGACCCTATAGTTCTTTTCCAAGGTCCATCTTAATTCCTCTTGAATAATTTTATCTTCCTACTTAAATTCCATAAAATAAAGTTTAACCACCACTCCCATGCTACCCTTTTGTAGGAGCTTTTCCATTCTATGAGAACTAATGACTTGAAAAGGTCCAAATTTTAACCCTTCGAGTTCATATTGAATTCCTTTCAATTTAAATATCATGAATTATTCATTATAGTTTGTACAAATTGTACCTAATGTTCTCAGCCATTGAATCCTCAGAACAACATCTACACCTCCAATGGGGATGGCATACATTGGACTTTCCAAATTATATTCTCCCATACTCAATTTAATGTTGTTTCATTTTCCCACATAATCAATACCCCTCCATTATGAACCAAAACTTGAAAATTTGTCATTGGATATACAAAACAATCGAGGAGTTCTGCTAATATTTTATCAATGAAGTTATGGGTACTACCCGAATCAATGATCACTAAAACCTTTTTATTCTTAATGTAACCTACAATATTTAGGGTTTGGGGTAATGACAACCATGTCAATGCATGAACGAATGTTTCACACCCGTCTAAATCGATGTTGTGCACAATTTCCACCTCTATTTCTTGCTCTTCTAAGTTGACAACTTCCTCCTCATTTCTTTGTGTAGATGCCTCCACTTCCTTTTCACCATTATTTTTCAAGGTGAACAATTTTATTTATTGACAATTATGCCCTTTTGACCATTTGTTATTACAACCAAAGCATAGTCCTTTTTCTCTTCTTTCCTGCATTTCCTACTGTGATATTTTAGTAGGTTGAGGTAAGGTTGTCTTCTGAAACCCAAAAAGATTTATGCTTCCTGCATATTCTCCAATGGTAGACTTGTGTGTTGTAACAACCCTTCTTCATGACTTCAAGCAAATCAGAAGTGCGATTTTTTTTTTTTTTGAAAGGAGAGATGGTGACAACAACAACAGTTAACCACACAACTGATGACGAACGCAAGCACGTAGTCCAGGAAATAGACTACTATGACTCCACGCATGGTACAAGAGCAACTGGGCGATACATGCATAGGAAAACAAGAAGGAACTAATACCCACCCGACACAATTAGACATGCCTACAAGATAAGAGCCAACATCCCCCTCTCGACCCAACAACTTTGACATACAAGACTAGAACCTCAAGGCGTGCAAACCAAATGCATGAAGGCGTTCAACCCATGTGCCAAAAGAAAACTTACAATGCTTGACAACTCTCACACAGAAGACACGACTTCGGCCAAGTTATCATTCATCGCTATCCAATAGGGTGTGCCATGATCCCATCATCAGGAATCATGTCATCCCTAGATGATGGACACGTCAATAACCTAGGTGCACACATGATCTATCTGGACCGAGGACTCTAGATAATCACCAGAACTACCTCCAGGAAACATAGAAATAACAATCACCAGAACACGCAGAGTTTAAAGAAAAATTTTCCATCAATCAAATTTGCAGGGTTAATTAAACGCATCAAGGTGCAAGACAAACAATCAGCCAAGCACAAACAACAGAGGTAGACGGATGACAGGAACATCCTTCGCTCATTATCCACGCACTGAAAATCAGGGTGTTGAGATCCATAGGTCTATTAATGCCAAAGCGACGACCGTAGAACAAGCTCCGAGCCGACTGCTCGGGCGAGGAATGATGAGCTAGGGACGAAGGAAAACTAAACCACAATCATCACAATCAATCAACCACAAGATGGTTAAGACGTGCAAGGATCGAGGCCAGGGGAAATCAACCATCATAAAGCTAAGGCTATGGGGAAATTTCAGTCATCAACTAGAACACTAAGACTATCATATTCCTTACCTGATTAAGCGTACAGAACCAAAAGCATAAATCATACTAATAATCTACCATGCAGAAATAAAGGAAGCGTATCGTTTCCCAATCGCCCGCTCCGATTTGATGTCTCCCGCGCTCCGTGCAACTCCCCCTTGCCGATTGATGAGACTTCACCGGTACCTTCCAGCCAATGCTAGGGGTACTCTTCTTCCCCCTTAGCCCCCTGAGCCGCAAAGGGGCCACACACACTATCTAGAGATTCAACTAGCTCCCAGCTCGCCTTGCAAGGCCGAGCTGGGTATCCCAACTCCCACAAGCTAAGTCAGTCAAGTAGATATTTCTGCAACGTAACGTTATGCAAACAAACAAGATCCATCATCATTTTCCTCCCTCCATTATATAGAGTTTCTAAGTCCCTTACTTTCCTAAAATCCCATTTTATTTAATGTTTAATAAATTAATTCATAAAAAACCTCCCTGTACATGTGTCACCCATCCCCTTCATTCCTACAAAAACTAATTTCTTTAATTAATTAATTACCCTTATTTCCCTCACCCACCTAGAGTCATTCCTAGAATTGCTCCTAGGTGTCCCCAAATTCCCTTACAGGTTTTAATGACTTTCCCCATTATTAATTTACTAGTTCAGTTTAATTTAGAAGGTTCTTTA
>ML785739.1:255834-266227 GCA_009831015.1 Picea engelmannii
ACAGTAACAATTGATTTACCCCCCCTCTCAGTTGTCTTAGTAATTTCAACAATGATGACCCAAAGTTGTCAAATTTGTACAACTTGGTAATATCATCAACAATTCTAGTTGCAAGAACATGCTTAGGATCTTTTAGATCTTTGATTACAACTTGGTGAGGTGAAAACTCTACAGTTTTACCTTCACCTGAATGAGTGATTTGATAGACTGATAGAAGGTTACAAGAAAGACTTGGAACACATAATACATCATTGAAATGATTGTTTTCTACTTGAACTGTTCTAGATCCTTCAACACTAAGAGATCTATCATCACCAACAAATATATTCTTGGTGTTACATTCATTTAGAGCAGAAAATGTGTCTCTATCCTTAGCCATATGATAAGATGCTCCATAATCAATAAGCCACTCATCAAAAGAAGAAATAAAAGTTGTATTGAAGGACAAACCAAAAGCAGAAAGTGCATGTCCGCGAGAAGAAGAAGAAGAAGTAGAATCAATACGGATGTTTTGCTTCTTCATGGTTGTTTCTAAAGCTTTCATCTTCTTGAAACATTTGGACTCATCATGACCATCTTTATCACAAAAGTTGCAATGTCTGTCAGTATTCTTACTTTTATATTTTGCTCCTTTGTCACCATTAGGAGCGAAAGTTGTCTTAGTGGGTTTGGGACTCTTATATTGCTTGTTGTTGTGGCAAGGATGTTTCTTCTTGGTATTCATGGGTTTATCTTTCTGATGGATAACTAAGGCTTTGTTGGAGGTACCTGCAGTGTTGATCACTCCAAGTCATACAAGCTTATCTTTCTCTCTAATCAAAGCATCACAAAAGTTCTCAAGACTGGGTTTTTTATAAGCTGCCCCTACATCCTCTTGCATGGCATAAAAGGTAGATACAAACACATAATATTTACTACCTAGCCTAGAAAGTATAAGATAGATGCAACACTCTTCTTCTATCTTTATCTTACATTCTTCACATAAAAGTCTCACTGTTTTAAACTTAGATAAATAGTCTTCAATGCAAGAAAAATCATTTGGACTTAAAGTCGGTACTTGATTTTCTAACTATTGTGCTCAAATAATATTGTGTTTACCAAACACAGATTCAATATTGTCCCAAACTTCTTTGGGTTGATCAATTGATTGAAGGTGGAACCTTAAATTAGGAGAGATGGGTATTCTGATTAATCCACATGCTTCGTCATTCCTATTATCCCATTTGACTTTCTTATCATCATCAATGGGTGTTGTTTCCTTTCCCAAGGTAATCCGGTACAAGCCTTTACTTCTTTAATAAATCCTTCATATGGGATTTCCATTGGAAGTAGTTGGTGTTGGTAAGCAAGAGATTATTTGTAGGAGTGATATTAAATATGCAGATAATATGGATTTAAAAACTGAAACTGATGATCTGGATGGAAATATCTCGAAAATTTATGCGGTTTTAAAAATAACGGCACTAAAAACAGACTTCGGATGTGAGAGTTATGCCCTTTTAAAAAAAGCATAAACGATAACCAAGGGACCGCGTGGTAGTGTAAGTTGTTTTGTGAAGTGACCAACTTTTATAAAGAGAAGTGGGGATCACTTTTACAAAGAAAAGTTGCATGAAAAATAACTCTAAAATAAAATATTAAAGCTAATTATAGTGATTCACTTTTATACTTGAAGTGAAATACACTTACAATTTTAGCATGAACTTTTTCAAAAAAAGTAACAAAAGAGATACTTGAACTCAAGACCTTTTACTTAATAAGGCAACTTTTAACCAAATGGTCTAGCAAAACATTATTGTAATGTTGAGAAGGAGGATTTTTGTTGTTGAATACGGCCTTGGAGAGCATGCTAACAAAAAACTCTTTTCACACAAGGAAAAAAAATTCGCTTCTCGATGACAACAAGGGTTAGATTCGATTAGCTTACCCAGAAGATGCACCTTTTCCTATCTGTTTTTTATTTGCCGAGATCGCACAGGGTGCGGGGAAAAGAGCATACGCAGATCTAAAAGATTAGCAACCTGGAAATAAATAATACAAAACCGAAATAAAACCAAAATACTACTCTGCAAAAATTTAAAAAATGTGTATTCAAACTTTATACCTCCAGATCTGACTGTAATGGTCGTATCTTGGGCAAACAAAAACCTTTTCGAGTGAAACGAAAAGTGTTACTGAATGAAACGAGTGCTCCGGACGCAATAGAACCATCCTCTCAGCTTAGAAATGTGTGAAAATGACATAAAATGGAGATGAGTCAACTCGACTTCACAATCTCGATCTACAACATGAGCGGGTCTTCTAACAAGCTCTTATACCATGTTCAAAAACATAGGTATTCCAACAGAGGATGAACACCTTCAGTAACCACTCACATAACCAGATCAAATATCAACACACCGATGTTTTCACATGGTAAAACCCCTACGGGGAAACATCCATGGCCCCAACCAACGCGACCACTTGGAGTAGTTTATTAATGCAAAAGAAAAAGATTATAGAGAAATTTTACAAAGGATTTTCTCACAATCGATCATCGAAAAATGACCCTCCATGCTCTTTAAATAGAGATCAYGGAGCAATCGGGTTTTAAGCCATAGATCAATGGTTGTTAAGATCGAGGAGAGTATGAACCGTCRGATCATTCTATGTCGGGAACATATCGTGACCGTCGAATGTCCTAACTGCAAATGAATACTAAAGAAACACACTTTTACCTAACRACACATTAKACCAAGTAGTTCTTAACTAGCTCTTAAGTGTCTAAATATCCTAACAATATCTTGGTACATGGTTGATGGATGTTATGGTACATATCTTGGTACATGGTTGATATAGTACATGTTTTTGTCCATGGTTGATATGGTAGAGGTTTTGGTATATGGTTGATGCATGTTATGGTATAGGTTTTGGTACATGGTTGATGGATGGTATAGGCTTTGGTACATGGTTTATGGATATAACACATGCTTGTATTGGTATGACACACATATCTCAACACATGGTTTGATGCAAATCTTGGTGATAGTTTTGGTGTATGATCTAGTCTTTTTGATGATGATGTTAATGATGAGATATCAATATCAGTGACATAGACAATGACAGTGATAGTGACAGTGGTAGTGCCAGTGACAATGATAGTGGTAGTGACAATGACAGTGACATTGGTAGTGACAGGTTGAGTCTACACTTATATTTCAAGGTGGAAGGAAGGGGCAAGGAAAGGGGGTCATAGTCTCCTTTCAGTTGGAGCCAGAGAATTCAGGGAGTTGGAGCTTCCTTTAGGTTGGAGCCTATAAATCAAGGGGTTGGAGCTGGAGAATTCATGGAGTTGTAGCTTCCTTCATGTTGGAGCCTATAAATTAGGGGGTTGGAGTTGGAGAATTCATGGAGTTGTAGCTTCCTTCATGTTGGAGCTTGTAAATCAGGGGGTTGGAGCCTCCTTCTAATTGGATATGGAGAATTCATAGAGTTGTAGATTCTTTCAGGTTGGAGCCTATAAATAGGGGTTTGGAGCCTTCTTCCAGCTGGTGCTGGAGAATTTGGAAGTTGGTGCTTACTATGAATGTAATATTTGATATATAAGAAAGCATTGTGTGGTTTTCTTTGATTTGGGTTTCCACGTAAATTTTGGTGTACTGTGTATATGTGGTTATTTGTTATGCATTGTTGATTGATATTGCTCATGATATATTGAATGCAATCACAAATGAAATACTGTTGATAAAGTTAGTGTCAACGTGTTCTTATTGAAAGTGGTAAAAATTGCTCAATACTGATTCACCCCCCTCTCAGCATTCCATCAAAAAGGTCCCTTGTTATAGCCCAATAGACCCTCGTATTCCAAAATTCTAGGACCAAAGGCAACAAACCATCCACAAACTCCAACACGATAGCCTTCAATTCATAAACCCAACCATCTAGTTCAAGCAACACCACAACAAAACCCCCAAAAAACACCACAAGGAAATCTAACAATGCAGTTCATGCAACAAATGTTGCATAAGAATGGTTGCAACACAAACAATAGAGACAACCCCACAACAACAAATCCTTTGTTGTGAACAAACCTAGAACAATGGAGCATAACTTTAGCAAAAATAGAACCAGAACTCTAATAAGCCACACAACATGTCAATGAATCCATTCAAACCCATATGCACTAGTTTCCAAGACTATAGTTTGACCTTTCCTTCCCAAAAAATTCAACATGCATAGCATCCAAACTGAAATGTAAAGCATTTTCTATTTATCCCTATAGAGTAAGGACAAACACATAATAATGGAGCCGAACCTAAGCGACAACAAAACCATAAGTCAAACAATAGTGAACAAAATGAAACCTAAATGCCACCCTATATACCAAGAGTATAGATGTTTCCAATTAAGCCTCCACTAGAGAAAAACTAAAAATAGCGAAGTCGAACTTAAGCAACAACAAAATTAGAACCGAAACACCAATAAACAAAACAAAACCACTATAAAAAGCAAGAAAATGCCAACTCCCAAGCAGTAAAAGCAACATTTAGTGAACACAACCAACAATTAATTGAAGGCATCAAACATTGCATTACTCCCACACAATATACATCATCATCGCCACCGCCATGTTGTAGGATGAAAGTCCAACCTAGAACTCCATTTAACAATAGAACTAGAACTTCAATTAGCCACTTGACATATCAACTAATGTATTCAAGCCCGTATGCACCAATCTCCTCCCAAAAAATTCAACACACACGATGGACAACTAAAATGCAGAGCAATTACTATATATGCATGTGCCCCATTAAGGTGTTGTTTAAGAAATCTAATCACACCTTTAACAATAGTAAACTTCATATTATAAAGATTCCAATAAACCACTTTTTGTTCTCCCCGCAACAATTGAAGACAAGTTGATGTAAGACAAGCTCATAAAGTTATGTTAATTTATTAAATTGATGGTTTTTTCCACTGGTATAATGTTACAAAGGTCATGAATTTCAAACTTAAAAAAGTGATTTATTTGTTATTGTCGAAACTTATGTAACCTTGATGCAAATTAAGGGAAGGAAAAAAATTGTCTTTTTTTGGTTTTCTATTATTGGAATTTAGCTAACAATCTTTACCAAAATTTAAATTTTGGATAATGAAGTTGTTGTTTTTAATATAAAAATGAATTCCATGTTCTCAAAATACTTCTATTGCAACTCGGTTCTGTTGAAATCCTATCAATACAAAATGATTCTTACTAGATTTTAAGACAAAAATGTGAATTTTTCTTTTCGTTATTTTGCACAATTGGAAAAAGGTGAATTTGTAACGCATTTAAACTACATCAATATGTTATGAGGCAACCCAAGTTAGTCAATGTGATTGTAGATATTTGTCACCTATCCACCACAACGGTCCTCCAATCCAAGCATTACTAGGAAGAAAATGATTAGTTTTGAAAAAACAAACCATAAATAATTTCTATGATTGTAGTTAAAAAAATAAATTTAAATGATATGAACACCTCCTCATAGATCATCATGGTTATTAGACTCAACAAGCCTCATAAGTATCAGATTAAGTGATTCAAAACTAATCATACATTGGGCAAATGAAATAAATAAAATTAGTAACCTATTGTTGATCACAATCATGAACAAGATTTCAAAGGAAGGAATATTGTCAAAATAAGATTAAGGAGCGAGAATACCTTCTAGAAAATGTTCAAACTTTATATTGATACTCAACCTGAAGAAAGACAAAAATTTCAGTATATTTAGAAATTATAGTTTTATGTTATAACGAACCTTCTAGTCAAATGCAACAAATTTTGCTATGATTTTTTGGTGTAATAATGCACAAGCACGGGCAAAAAATTCCTGGGGAAGATTGTAATAATTAGTAAAAAAACCTCTTTTGGAACTTTTGTTGTTGGTGGTAGCATAAACCTTTGTCTTTGAAAGTGTTGTAAAGACAAGATGATGTATACTCTAATTTCTCTCATTGAAATATAAAATATAATGTTTTTTTCATGAAAAAAGTTTCAAATTAAGTGGTTTGGGGAATGGGAGAAGTGAGCCATAAAGGCTCATGACCTCGGGATGCCACGTCCCTCACCACAATAGTCCTCGCACATGCATTGTACATAGCCCACATAGTTCATGCAATCATTTTAAGGGGGATTTGAGGATACTTGTCTAACTTGACACTTGAAGAGATGGACAATATTGTAAATGAGAGATCCATGTTCAAAAAACATCTTCTATTGTATTTGCTCATAAGTGATGACACTTTAGATGAAGTTTAAGCCTTTCAATATTTTATATATGAGAATTTTTTTTTTTTACTTTAGATAGCCTATATATTATTTTGGAAGAATTAGAATCTATGAAAGAAGAGCATTCACCATAGTTGCACAGATCTTATCTGCAATGGCTATTATAATAGGATTAAAATGCACCTAGGTTGTTCCTATTGGATTATGTGAAATAGATCTTGGAATCACCTAGAAAATAATGTCATTTATTTTCCAACACAGTCATTTATGAAAGAAGGTTTTGGTCCTAAGTAGTTTATCATGGTTCCCTCTCCAACATAGTGAAGGAGATTTCATGGACTTGTTCCTAAGTGGTTTATGTTCTCTTAATGATATATTTCCTTTCATGCATCAAATATCCTTAGTTTTTATTTTGCAAATTGATATTATTTGCCAAAGAAAATAATATGAAGTATGATTTGTTCCCAATTTTTTTTAGCTTATACAAATAAATATGGATTAATAAATTTCATAACCAAACTCTTTAAACACAAAAATAAAACCTTAAAAAATAAAGAAATTAATAAATCTTTAATTAAATTGCAAATAAAAATAAATAATGAATCTCAAAAATAAAACTTTTAATCAATTTTAAAAATTTAATTACTACATTTATAAAATTAAAAAAATCAATAAAATAAGATAACTCTCTTCCATGTAACCATTCACTAAACTTGCATATACTCCTCAACCTACCATAGGACTATGAAATGCAATCTTTATTATTATGTCAACCTACCATATTACTATGAAATGCAATCTTTATCATGATTTTTTATATAATAATAGAAAATAACAAAAAAAATGTATACTCTTGAAAAAATTTGTCCTTCCATTTCTTGCAATTTCTCCCCAAGAAATAATTACATGAAATGCCAACTAATGTAAATATTAATCATCCACTTTAATAAAATAAAAATAAATAATATAAGATGTAAAAATCAATATACTAATAATGTCAATACTAATCATCCACTTTAACAAAATAAAAATAAATTATATAGGGTGTCAAAATCAATATACTAATCATCCACCATCCACTTTGACATATTGCTTTGTTGAAAATATATTTTTATAATAATAAGCATGGCTTACACGTACCAAATGTAGAGGAACGTGCATATACATAAATTAAGCAGTTGAATATAAGCACTTTACTTAACTATCGCTCCTAAAAACGTTCCACTCCTTTTTCACAATTGATTTTTCCTAAAGCAATGGTAAAACATACTTTTTAAATAATAAAATATGTTTTCTAATCATTGTAATGACATTTTCCTTGATTTTTTCTTTCCCATTTCAATATATAAATAGAGGTTTTTCCAAATTTTAAATGGAAAAAATATATTGTTTGCAATTGATGTTC
Organism: Picea engelmannii; assembly: GCA_009831015.1. NCBI lineage: Eukaryota > Viridiplantae > Streptophyta > Pinopsida > Pinales > Pinaceae > Picea > Picea engelmannii. Next base: position 263,493 of record ML785739.1, read on the forward strand.
AATTGAGTGTAGTTTGGATGGTTGTGAGGAATGATTGTTATCCTCCCCACCTAAGTTCAATTCTCATAATGACATGAATAAAGCTCATAATAAGTATGTTGTAATGGCTTTGAGCCTATCTGTGTGGAGGAACCTTTTAAGTGTGTGGAGAAACCTTATAGGTGTGTGGAGGTGAACATGGTTAATCAATTTAAAAATTTTGAATTTGAATAGAAAATTAACAATGATTCTTTCCTATCAACCAATCTAAAATATTTTAAATTAAAATATATATATATATAAGTTTTAATTTGAAATTTGAATAAGTTATAAGTTTAAATTTGAAATTTGTATAAATTTACTTAAACTTGAAATTTGAATAATTTATAAGTTTAAACTTGAAATTTAGTTTTAAGTTTAAACTTGAAATTTGTTTTACGATATAGGAATATGATCAGACTTCCAACGCTTTTAAAGTTTATTAGGGTTTTTATATGTTCATCTTTGTTTGTGTTTTCGCATCGTGAGGTTGGAGTTTTCCATTGGATTCTATATAAATGGCAGAAGTGAGCATTCCCATTCGGTTTTATATAATAAAAAGCACAATTCGAAGCGTCTGTTATATATCCAAGCGGGGTAAAGAATCAAAATGGATCTCTAGATCATAGATAAGGCCGTGAGAGCCTTATCTATGATGTAGATAGGTATAAAGATCAATATGATATTTCAAATTTTCAATTAAAGCATAGCTTGTACAAATGATGAAAAATTTGCAATTTCATTGGGAGTTTTATAATGGCCCTGATTTTGGAAAAAAATTGCAAATCTGACATTGTGGTTCTCTGCTGGTGTTCTTATATCTCTTGTATTGTTTATGATTGTATTCTTCATATCTATTGGTCTATCAATATTGAATAATCCATGCACATCTTACGGATACATCTGCAAACACAGAACAAACATAACAAAAGTAAACAGTTAGTGTTATGAGCAAAAAAATTGACTCAAAGAACATTACATAATCATCCACTTTAACAAAAAAATAAATAAATCATATTAGGTGTCAAAATCAATATACTAATCATCCACTTTGACATAATGCTTTGTTGAAAAAATATTTTTATAATAACAAGCATGTCTTACAAGTACCAAATACAGAGGAACGTTCATATACATAAATTAAGCAGTTTAATATAAAGAGCTAGAGCAAGCACTTTACTTAACCATCACTCCTATAAACGTTCCACTCCTTTTTCAAAATTGATTTTTCCTAAATCAACGGTAAAACATACTTTCTAAATAATACAATATGCTTTATAATCATTGTAATGACATTTTCCTTGAATTTTTCTTTCCCATATAAATAGAGGTTTTTCTAAAATTTAAATGGAAAAAACATATTCTTTGCAATTGATGTTCAATTGAGTGTAGCTTGGATGGTTGTGAGGAATAATTGTTATCCTCCCCACCGAGGTTCAATTCTCATAATGACATGAATAAAGGTGAATAAAGCTTATCCTTCCTGTGAAAAAAAAATATTATTTGCAATTGCAGATAAGATGTGAACAATATCCACCTTACCATTTTGAGAGGAACCTTATAGGTGCGTGGAGGTGGGACATGGTGTTAATGACAATTTGGCTCAACCATATGGTGTGGTGTTGATGTTCTAACAAGTCTAAAGAATTAATCAATTTATAAAATTTGAGACCATTCTACCTACAATATGTACTTTCAATCAACCAAACAACTGTAAATATTTATTCATGTAATCCTTTCAGTGCAATATGTACAACAATACATGAAATTATCTCGGAATTTTAACACAAACAAGTCAATCACTTTCATATGTTAATCATATTACATTCAATGAAATATTATCTACTAAACATGCATTACCAACATTTCGATCATTCCTAATTATTTGTACTTATTTGAGCCTTAAAAAGTCCAAGTTGTGAATTCAACTTAGCAACCTTAACATCTCTTTTGCCTTCTTATGAGTTAAAAATGATATTTGCAAGCATAATTCATAATGACTCTTGTTTAGAGAGAATAAGGCCCATAAATGTCTATACATGTGATTTCTTTTCCTGTGTCTAATGAGAAAAGGGTAGTTCCTAGCCCTCGTACAAAAGCCTAGAAGTCAGTTAGACTTAATGATCCTTTTTTCCATCCCGTGATATCCCGAGATCTTCCTAAAGCATCAATAAAGAAACAATCCTAACCCTTTAAAATTATTTTCAAGACATTAATAACCTTTTCCCCATCGATCACAATCTCTCGTAAGAAAATGATATATGGGTTGTGAACTTAATTAATCTTTAAAGGGCCATTTTTTTTTAGGAATTGGGCACTCCTCTACAATTTAGGGTTAGAAAAATAGTTTGGGAGCATTTTTGGGGGAATTTTCTCTAAGGACCCAAATAAAGGACATATGTCTTTTACTTTTAAGTTTTGAGGTTGTTTGCTTTGTGCTTACTAAATTAGGTATTTTCGAAAAAATAAGGGCTCCTCTCATTCTATATTTGAGATTATATTTAAGAGGCTTGTAATGTTAGAATATGAAAGAGGTGTGCCTGTTTTATCATTGACAATACCCTTGTCACCCAACCATAGGCCGAAGCCACCCTCCGAGCACCTTAACCTTGACAGAGAATCATTCTGAAAGCAAACCATAGCCATACAAAGGGTAGCGCACCTTTCCCCAAGGATAGCACATCAACAAGAGCTGATCAGATAGTCCAAACCCTAGC
>ML785739.1:269744-293039 GCA_009831015.1 Picea engelmannii
ATGTCTTTCTCTTGATTTGGCTTCCTCCTTGAACCAAACTTCCTTTTGTTCCTGAAGTTCTTAAATCTTGTTGTGAAGGCTTGATCATCGTACTTCTTTTGGGGTTTCTCTTTTGCACTGATCCTTGATTCTTCTTGAGCACACCAAGTCTAAAGTTCTTCAAATGTCGGATACTCCTTTCTTGTGTTCATGCTTGCAGAAAATGCATCCCACATCTTGGGAAGACCATTGAGTACTATGTTTACCAACTCCTTCTCTCAAATGATCTCTTCAATAGCTTGTAGTTGATCTCTTAACCGAGAGATTCTCACAAAGTATGATGTTATGTTGTCATCATCATTCATCTTCATGTCACAGAGCTCATTCTTCAAACTCATAACTTGTCCAATGTTTCTGACTGAGAAGAGATTTGTTAAGGCATCGTACATCTTCTTCGATGAGTCAAGATGGGAGATGTAGGGTATCAAATGGTCTTTTATGGATTCCACTATGATACTCATGGCATTGATATCACTGTCTTTGAACTTCTCCATAGCTGCAATGTTCTGCGGTTCCTTCTCTTTTCCTTCTTCAAACTCTGGTTCCATGATCTTTCCTTTCATGATATCCAACACTTTATTCTTGGCAAGGATGAGATCAATCCTTGTCTTCCATGCTCTAAAGTTAGAGGCTCCATCTAACTTGTTCTTTGACTTCATAGAATAAGTCATGGCTGCTTTGACTTGGTCAAACCCTAGATTTGACCACAAACCCAAACTTGATGTCTTGACTTGCTGAGAGTACCAGGAGATGCACTAGGCTAGGGTGCACTGAACTGTCCGAAGATTAGGTCAATCCCTTCACTTAAAGTGACTCAACAAGAGGATTAGGGTTTCTGCAACTTCTCATGCTAGTAACCCTAGCGACAGTGTCTTGGAAGCTGCTTCTGCTAGTAACCCTAGCGGTAGTTCCTCAATGAGCTCAATATCCTAGCGGCTATGTTTCCTTCCAGTGTTTAGACTGAATGAAGGAGGTGTGGGCCCATAACCTGTTAGAATATGAAAGAGGTGTGCTCGTTTTACCATTGACAATACCCTTGTCACCCAACCATAGGTCGAAGCCACCCTTCGAGCACCTTAACCTTGACAAAGAATCATTCCGGAAGCAAACCCTAGGCTAGATAGTGATACAAAGGGTAGCACACCTTTCCCCAAGGATAACGCATCAACAAGAGATGATCATATAGTCCAAACCCTAGCCAAGAGATAGTCCAAGCCAAAATGTAACTGCTAGCTGCACCAACAACTCTCCTCCAAACCTATGCACAAGACTGCAACTACACTGCACAGAACTGGCTCTTTGCAACTACTGAGATATGTCAAATGAGAGACTGGTGCCCTATATTTGTAGTGGTTCCGACAGACTTACTGGGGCCGACTTCTCCTTCTAGGTACCTATATGTTCAATATATATTAATTCTTCTGGTCGACTTCTTCTCTTGGAGGCTAATAACCTAATACATATTATCTTCTTGAGCCAACAAGTCTTCTAGGGTTATTAGCCAACTCATTAGGGTTTCTCTTTCTTCCCAGAGTCTTCTATTCTCGTCAGGTTTACACATGGAGGTAAATACCTCCCGTAGCTACCATAATATCAACATGTAAGCCACTATGGGTATCCTTTTCAAGTGACCAACCATGAGAGTTCTCATAGATTTCAGGTGCCTAAGGTAGTGGCCCTCCCAAACCATCTAAGGGAATGATGATAGGATGCATTGCCTCTTTAGTTTGAGATAAACTAGGAAGGAAGTCACCATTGTGATCATGGTTCATCTTTATTAACCCTACCTCCCATTACCCAAAATACAATCATCATTCTTTGGGATATCAGAAGAAAGATGAGAGAGTTTCTTACCCAATTTAGTCTTGAAGTTCTCTTGTTTCTCTAGTGGGTGCTCCAAGTTTTACACATTTACCTTGGATGGAAATTCCAACAAAGTGTTAACATTTGGATGACTTTTAGGAAGAGCCTCTAGAGGAGCCTTGTTCCTTGGGATCTGAGGGATACTCTTGTACTCTTGAGACTCCTTACAAACCCAAACCTTTTGTTTATTGGGAAGAGGAGATTTCTTGGCCAAATGCTCGTATACATGATATCTTCCACAACTGAAAGGGATCCTCTCATAGTCCAAGGGTTGATAATAAATGGATGGTCTTTTTCTAATAATGATAGAGTCAGACACACCCTTGTGAGGGGCAATTCAACTAGCAATTTTTCCATTCCCATATTTTGTATCTTAAACTCGAGCATTACCAATTTCATCGAAGATTTCATTCAATACCATAGGATCATAGGTAGACTTGGTAGCCTAACCTAGATCAGATAGTAGCCCATATGGTCTTAATTGGCATCGAATTCTAGGTGCCTCTTCTTAGGAGAGAGTTATTGCAAGCCCCATTTCCATCTTGCCTGAAGAAGTTTATCAACATTCTCCTTTGACCTAAGGATTCAAATCATCCAACCTTTAACTAGTAACAAGGGGTGTAGCCTAGTACCGTAGATAAGGTTTCTTTTGTCTAGAATTTTAGGGATTCTCCATTCATATGTTTTCTCATGAAGATACCCACAATGGATGAGTCCTCAAGCTCCACAACTTCATTCAATTTAATATTATCTCCTAAGTGCAGGTTTACCACCTCTATCTTATGTTTAATGCACTTTCGTCTCTTCCTAGATTTCCCTAGTCCCAAACCCTCCTGGTTGGATGCCCAGGGTTCAAGAATGAGGGATTTTCTCATCAAATTACTTATGATCATACCTTCAATGAAGCCTTGCTTGAGTTGTCCACTTACATAAACCTCCTTGCTAAGAAACAAAGAGTGCGAGGAGTTAGAAGTAGGTCTAAAGAATCATCAACATCCACATGTAGGAATAACAACCCCATCTTTTCAAATCATGCACCCCATACCTTCCAATATTTCCTAGCAGGTCGATGTATTGACTTAACAAGTTAATTGACCTTGTGTTGCACGATGCCAACAAGTTAGGAATCATACCACTGGATTGTTGTCTAGCCAACTCATCGAAAATTGTTATGATTTCTTCCTCTAATGGGATTATTGCAAGATTGATACTTCTGAGCGAAGGGGGTTTAGACTTGAGCTTAAGATCCATTGTATTGGACTATATTTGATGACCCTATAGTGGATCTTTAGAGAAATCCATAATTTTGTCCTCCATATCGTGAATAAACCCTAGTCCTTTACCACTTCATTGCCACATGCTTATGTTTAACAATATTTTTCCCAAGTGAGGAAGAAGACATATAACAACTAACTTTTCTAACAATATTATTCCCAACTGTTTCTATCTATGAATAACAAAAAATCTCTCTTCTTTGAAGGTCTTGAGGTACTTGTTTTGTTGTGCTATGTCTTCTTAGATTGGGTTTTTACTATGCCTTGGATTAAAATAGGAGTCTTCTGGGTCTAATTTGGAGATTCAGATTTGAAACTTGAGGCACCCAAAGGCTTGAGAAGTGATATACAATTCGTGTGGAAGTTTCAAAAGCGGCATGCATATCCCAAGTAATTACCACACGACCTTCCTGGCCATAATCCAATGTTCCTATGTGGACTCCATTTATAGATCCTTATCTTAGCAATTTTTTTTAGCTTATACAAATAAATATGGATTAAGAAATTTCATAACCAAACTCTTAAAACACAAAAATAAAACCTTAAAAAATAAAAATATTAATAAATCTTTAATTAAATTGCAAATAAAGATAGATAACGAGTCTCACAAATAAAACCTTTAACTAATTTATTTTCTTATATGATAACGACACATTAAAGGATTTAATTACTACATTTATAAAATAAAATAAAAATTTCAATAAAATAAAATAACTCTCTCCCATGTAACCATTCACTAAACTTGCATATACTCCTCAACCTACCATATAACTATGAAATACAATCTTTATTATAATTTTTTATATAATAGTAGAAAATAACAAAAAAAAATTATACTATGGAAAATCTTTGTCTCTCCATTTTTTGCAATTTCTCCCCAACTCAACTAACTGTGAATAATTACATGAAATGTCAACTGGTATGAAAAATCATCCACTTTAACAAAATAAAAATAAATCATACAACATGTAAAAATCAATATATAAAATGTCAATACTAATCATCCACTTTGACATAATGCTTTGATAAAATATATTTTTATAATAAAAAGCATGACTTACAAGTACCAAATGCAGAGCAACTTTCATATACATAAATTAAGCACTTGAATATAGAGAACTTGAGCGTTGCTTAACCATCGCTCCTAAAAAAGTTCCATTCCTTTTTCATAATTGATTTTTGCTAAAATATACAAATATGCTTTCTATGAGTTTTCCTATATATATATTTTTTCCAATTGCAGATAAGATTTGTGTAATTTTGGTAAAGTTTCTTTTTTCACAAATTTTAATTCGGCCAAAATAATATCTAGGCTATCTTGAAGTAAGAAAACTTCCTATATAAAAAATATTGAAAATTGAAATTTTTAACTTTGTCTAAAATGTCATAATTTATGAACAAAGATAGAAGATGTTTTTTGAACATGAATTTACTAGTTGTAATATGCTCCATTTTATAGACATTGAGGTTAGACAAGTATCCTCAAATTTCCCTGAAAATTATTGCAGGAGTTGTGTGGGTCGTCACCATGACAACTCCGTTATTTTTAGATGAGAGGAATTTCAAAGTCCAAAAATTACAAGTACATTGCACAAATTTCACAAAAAATTACATACACTAGATCAAGGTCACATTAGTTTATAACATAAAGATGATTTTGGACTAACCTACCATGGATTTACCAAATAAATGAAATCAGTCATATTGTTTATTTTTGAGATGGCATATGCCCCTGCATCAAATGCCATTATGATAGAAAACTATCAATGTTAGATGACTCTTGAATTTCAACTTATACTGTTGTAGCTAGTGTGGCCATCCAAACCTATATATAACATTGCAATGGAGTTTATTTACATTATATGAAACAACAACCACAACTAGAGTACTTACTAGGATTTATTATTATCTAATGCTAATCTTTAGCGTGTGGAAGTAGAAGTTGCAATACAATTGACTGACTAATATATTTTCCATTACACTTGTCATAGGAATCAAATTTCGAGTCTCCCACCTTGCCATTTCGAGTCCGCCACCTTACCATTGTAGATAGAATCAAGGTGAGCAATATCCACCTTTGCTACACAACATTAAATGTTGCAGCGAGTGATATGTGGGTTTTAAGATTTGAATTTCCTATACACCACATACCTCAACATTTAATGCATAACAGGGTGGATATTTGCCACCATATTGTTGTTTTGGGTTTGCTTTTGACATCGGATAAGAAGATGGAGCCTATTTATAGGAAACACAAAGTAGATCTTTGAAGTTTCAAAATTTTTAAAATAGAAACATAAGGAGTGGTTAAGATTGCTCCAACATTTGGAGGTGGGACATGGTGCTAACAAGTTTAAAGAATTAATCAATTTATAAAATTTGAATTTGAATAAAAAAAATTAACAATGATTTTTTTCAATCAACCAATCTAAAATATTTTTAAATTAAAATAAAAAGAAAATTGATAAATTATAAGTTTTAAATGAAAATTTGATAAGTTATAAGTTTAAATTTGAAATTTGTATAAGTTTATTTAAACTTGAAATTTGAATAATTTATAAATTTAAACTTGAAATTTGTATAAGTTTTAAATTTAAACTTGAAATTTGTTTTACGATATAGGAATATGATCACGCTTCCAACGGTTTTAAAGTTATTTAGGGTTATATATGTTTATCTTTGTTTGCGTTTTCTCAAAGCAAGGTTAGGTTGACGGGAGTGTTCGATTGGATTCTATATAAAATCAAAATGGCAAACGTGAGCATTCCCATTCGGTTTCCGTTTATATATAATAAAAAGCACAATCTGAAGCGTCCGTTATATCCCGGCCGGGTAAAGAATCAAGATGGATCTCGTCGGACTCTCAGCTTTTCTTCGCATTTAATGAGTCGTCCGTCACAAAAGCGTGCGATGTAGTGGTGGGTGCGTGGCATGTTAAAAGCAGCGCGGAGCCGTCTAGTTTAACTTGTGGATTGTTACTTATGGCCGCGGATTCATTTCAGCTTTTGTGGCAGGATCCTTCAATTGTTTCTCATTATTTAATTCTTGGGGATCTCTTTTCTTCCTCACGATCCTTCAATTGTTTCTCATTATTTAATTCTTGGGGATCTCTTTTCTTCCCAAGAGGATGTAGAGCATTTAATGAGCATTTTCCCTACGATGTATTTTCCTTACAGGCGTGGCGTTCTAAAAACAGCGCGGAGCCATCTGGTCTAACTTGTAGCCCGGCTTTTGTGGCAGGATCGTTCAATTGTTTCTCATTATTTAATTCTTGCGGATCTCTGATGACGAAGACGCCCAAATCCGAGCGTTGTTTTGTCCGGCGAGGTGAGAAGAGCCCAGTCTCCAGTTACCGACGATGAAGAATAATTACCGATGGAAATGGGATGAATGGAATCTACTGGAAAGATTTCGAGGCAAATATTGTGTAACTGGTGGACATTGTTTACGGAATCTCAAATTTTAGTGGACGGAGAAGGAGAGAGGCATAAGTCTCTTTGAGAACGAGAGAAGAAGAAGGTTCGAGAGAGAACCACATTTCCGTAGAGATAAGACCAAAAAAATTACAGAGAGCGGGAAAGGGAAATATCTTCTGAAATGCCAGAAAAGTGGACGTTGGATTACGCATCTAATGAACCTACATTCAGGTACATATATACATCTTATGTCCTATCGCGCCTCTCCATATATACATCTAATGAACCTACGTTCAGCTATGCCTATTCACATTCACCTCCTCCTCTATCTCTGTTCCGTTCTGGTCTTTTTGTTGTTTGTTTATGTGAGTGTATAGAAGCGCTTCCAATATGGTTTATGTGACTTATTGTGGTTTCTGTTTGTGTCTGTTTCATGTCATATGTACGGTGTTTGTGTTGTATATGTGAAATTTTCAAGTTATAGAGGTTGGAGGTTGAATTGGATATGAATGTGCGGGAGTTTGAAGAAAAAAAATCGAGAATTGGGAGTTGAATCAACTCACCACGTTGGACCATGTTGGACGCGGGTTCCTATTACAGTGAGGTATCATAATTTATTGTTCTCTTCTTTTCTTGGCTTAGCTCTGTTCCTCTCAGCTCTGCAGACGGGAGACACGTTTTCTTCCCTTTTAGTAAATTAAATATTATTAAATATTTTTAGCTCTGCTCTGCTCTTGGAATTATCTAAATTAAATGTTATTATCTAGCTCATATCTTTGTATAGACAAGAGCCAAAACAAGAGCCTTGAATGACAAAGAGCTGAGTTCCTACCCTCAGCCATCGATTGTAGGTATGCAGGTACACATCATTCCCTTTTCTCAGTTTTTAAGGGTTGAAAGCAGCATAGATGTTAAATAAATTGTTTCATAATAGAGAGTTTTCTTAGCGGTAATTGCATATATTTCTGTAAATGTTTACGAGGAGGCTTGGGTTGGGTTGGTTTACAGTTCACTGAGGCGATGTAGGGTTGATTTGAATCTGCTGGAGTATAAACAAAAAATCTGATATGACAACCACATTGGACGTTCAGTCAGTTATTATAATTTCTTGTTTCTTTCTTTACAACTTTCTCAACAGGCACTTTCTTTGCCCTTTTATTAAGTCAAATATTATTATATTCATTTGGCTCTGACTCCGCTCTTTTCAGCCTTCCTTTCTTTTTAAACTAAATATGGTTATTACGATATGAGAGCAGAGGCAGTAAAACTTTTTGTATTTTCTTTGAGTGGAGTTGGACTATTTGGAATTGGAGGTAGTACATATTTTGTCATTCATTTTTTTCCTTGAACAACAGAGAAAACAGTTATCCTAAATAGACTCAGTCGTCTCAGTCATCTCAAGCTTCAACAAGTGCTGCATTGCAGCCCAGTCCCTGCCGGGCTGGAGTTGGCTTGTACTGAAAAAGGGCAGTCCCTGCCGGGCTGGGGTTGGCTTGTACAAGGGCAAAACCTGTTGTAAGATAAATGCTTTTCTTTAGTCCCTGGGCTGGGGTTCACACATAAACATGTTGTAAGATAAATGCTTGCTTCACACATGAAGATCTCCCACCCAAAGGGCATGCATACAATAGAGACAGAGAAACATAGCATATTTTGAGCTGTTAATATATGGAAACATCCATGGAGAACTTAGAAGAAATACCATGGTCAATTAAAGACAGTTTTCAGTCAAGGACTGATTCCTGACATCCACACTCTCGTAGTGCAGGCCAACAGACGGTGGAAGATAGTGGCCATGGCAGCATAATAACTGTCCACAATTTTGTCTTTGATCTTTCTGATAACCGAAGCATTTTTCTTAGTCTTCTTCTTCTTTGGGAAGACCATGCTGGACATTTTCTGCTTAACTTTACTGAAACACTTCTTGGTTTTATGAGGCATAGTTTCTTTTCTGGAGAAAGTGTAGCTTCTAAGAAAAATCAGCTTGCTAGCATAACCATCGAATTCTTTGTGCTGCTGTCGGTTATCAGTTTCTCTCAAGCTCATAATCCTCACAAACTCTACTTCTGAATCAGGCCACCTGTGTATGATCCTGAAATAACACCCTTGTCTGTGCATCTAGGCACCCTGCTACACAGCTTGAATTCATCCTGCTCTAAAGATCTTCAGAACCCACTTAAAAAAAAGATTCAAAATCAATGTACCAATGATTTTTTTTTGTGCAAAAGCCAAATCTCTGTTGAATGCAGATGGAGTTGATCTATTCAATCTTCTAGAATATATAGTTTGGTTTCTTTTAGACTGTCTTTTACCCAGTTATTATTACGATATTGTGCACTGTGAATCTTTCAAATGAATTCACCCACTCTTGATGGCTCCAACAAGTGGTGGATCTGCAACAATTACTTGATAACCCTTAATTGACAGAAACAAAATCTGTATGTAGAAAACATCAGCAGTGAGTGCTTAACCAATAGTCAATTTTTGGAATGTCTGGACTCTGAAACTCATTCAGAATATCCTCCAGCCTTTTGACATCAAGTCGGTCACTTTCTCCATATAAAAAATACTTAATGGATGATGTAGTCGTAGATGGTGTTGGGATAGTATTGAAATGAGTACCTACTGTGGGGAAAAAATATAGTGGCATAACTTTGGTTGTAGTTGTCTTTGGTATGATTCCAAATCCATACCATAGTTTAAATTGTTAGTGTCTGATAGATAGTTTGTAATTGAAGCCAATCTCTTAAGTCCCAAAAATTGGTAAAACCAGTGACAACATCAACTAGCCAAAACAGGATATAGCTTATGGTCAACTTCTCATGCCAACTTCAAATAGATAATTTTTTATTGCAAAATTTGGAAAAAGAGGTCCTTACATTGAGCCTAGTTCTGTATTGTGTCAATGTTCACGTGCTCTTTTCAATTACCACCACATAATGCATCATCTATCGAAGAAAGTTTCTTTTCTCATCTGTTTCACTCAGTCTTCTTTGGATAATACTAGGCAGCAATTCTATTAGCATCAATATTCTCAAGGGGTTGGCTACATTTTAAATTGATTTTGGTTTAAAACTCTTATTAAAGTTTTAACTGTTATTGAGATTTGAAATCTTGATCAAGAGTTTAAAATATCTATTAAAGTAAAACCTTGATTAAGAGTCCACATAAACCATTTTCACATGCTCAACTTGCCAAAAAAAAGTGTTATTGAACTTCATAAATTCATCCATTATTTTTTTTACAGAAACATATGATAGTTTACCAACAAAGTGACTTAATCCTTGTTTATAAAGGACAGTTGGTGTAAATCCATGTTTAAGAATTCTTATATTCAGCGATAAAATAGGCACTTAACTAAGAAAATACATGTATGGTTATACTATTTTTCTCTTCATGTTATATCATAGTGATAATGGTGAATGCCCAAATTTGGAATAGTTGATTGGACTATTCTGTTATATCATGGATAAGGTTAGGATCATATGAAGAATTAAGACAAACTTAAGTCACATTTAGTGACATTTGATGGTGACAATACGTGATTCAATAATTAAGACAAACTTAAGTCACATTTAATGACATTTGATGGTGACAATATGTGATTCAATAATTTGTTGCACATTACTTAGAGTGCTGTCAGTAGTTTTCTGTTGTTACAGGCTACAGCTAATAAACAAGCAACATGTGTGGTAGTTAACTGTTAAAATAGTGTATTAAGGGCACATAGATGAGTTTTTCAGCAGTTTATACATCTATTATTGGAAATCCAGCAAGGATAACACACTGTTTTATGACGATGGACAGAAATACAGCAAATTCATGGAGGATAAGGTTGCTGTTTCAGGTTAAATCTAGCAAGTCAGGTGATTTACAGTGAGTAAACAGTGTTCCACTCAGTCTTCTTTGGATAATAATAGAGAGAAATTCTATTAGCATCAATATTCTCAAGAGGTTGGCTACATTTTAAATGATTCTTAGGAAAGATAAGAAAATAATCTAATAGATCCCCTAATCCTGCATCTTGACTATTGGAGTTAGAAGAATCCTTTAACATTGTAGGTTCGAAAATACCAAATTGTTGAGATTGCACTTGACTCTTCTAAAATGGGTATATTGAGGAAAACTTTCAAAAGCTTGTTGTTGTTGCTGCTAAGAGGTAATAGGCTTTGAAGATTGAATGTTGGCACATAAGGTTGTCAACACCCACCTAACCATATGGGAAATGACATTACTTCTCATATATGCATGTAACTTCATTCTTCAAAGGAAATTCGTCATCTAGGCATCTTTTCTATTCATCAAAGGCAAAAATCTGTGGCATAACTCTGTACCAGTGCATTAATTAGAGTGCTGCCAGCAGTTTTCTGCAGTTACAGTTAAGAAACAAGCAGCATGTGTGGTAGTTAAACTGAGTAAATAGTGTATTAAGGGCACAGAGATGAGTTTTTCAGCAATTTATACATCTATTATTGGAAATCCAGCAAAGAGAACGCACTGTTTTATGACAATAGACAGAAATACAGCAAATTCATGGAGGATAGGCTTGCTGTTTGAGGTTAAATCTAGCTAGTCAGGTGATCTACAGTGACTAAACAGTAGATGGATAAATTCATGGAGGATAGGCTTGTTGTTTCAGGTTAAATCTAGCAAGTCAGGTGATCTACAGTGAGTAAACAGTGTTCCACTCAGTCTTCTTTGGATAACAATAGAGAGCAATTCTATTAGCATCAATATTCTCAAGGGGTTGGCTACATTTTAAATGATTCTTAGGAAATATAAGAAAATAATCTAATAGATTCCCTATTCCTGCATCTTGACTATTGGAGTTAGAAGAATCCTTGAACATTGTAGGTTCGAAAATACCAAATTGTTGAGATTGCACTTGACTCTTCTAAAATGGGTATATTAAAGGAAAACTTTCAAAAGCTTATTGTTGTTGTTGCTAAGAAGTAATAGGCTTTGAAGATTGAATGTTGGCACATAAGATAAGGTTGTCAACACCCACCTAACCATATGGCCCATGGGAAATGACATTTGGCTAGATGAAGGTGGAGTTAGAGAGTTCATGGTTAGAAAAAGAGAATGGACTCGTCTTACTTCTCATATATGCATGTAACTTCATTCTTCAAAGGAAATTCGTCATCTAGGCATCTTTTCTATTCATCAAAGGCAGAAATTTGTGGCATAACTCTGTACCAGCGCATTAATTAGAGTGCTGCCAGCAGTTTTCTGCGGTTACAGCTAAGAAACAAGCAGCATGTGTGGTAGTTAAACTGAGTAAATAGTGTATTAAGGTCACAAAAATGAGTTTTTCAGCAGTTTATACATCTATTATTGGAAATCCAGCAAGGAGAACGCACTGTTTTATGACAATGGACAGAAATACAGCAAATTCATGGAGGATAGGCTTGTTGTTTGAGGTTAAATCTAGCAAGTTAGGTGATCTAAAGTGAGTAAACAACAGATGGATAACAAGATCAGCACTGTAAGGGTGTATTTCTGACAGGTGGATAGCATGCTCTACTCCTAAATCCCTAACAGAAAAAATAGACTTGGACTGACAAATCAATGAAGGATTTGTCCAACCGAAAGGAGAAATCTAAGTTCTTTAGCACATCCATCGTCGCCTTTTCAGCACTTCAATAGAATGTGCATTCTCAACACAGTTAAATACAGAGAAGCCATGAGTGCGGTTTCCAAGTCCAACAATTTTCCAGCCACGAGGCTCCCAACTTTCTTCAATCCAACTAAAAGTAACAACCTCGAGAGGGACCCAACCAAGGAATTAATCTACCAGAGCACGATAGTACAACTTCTCTACAACTCTAGCTTCGTCATTCTTTGAAATTTAATTATTAGGCTTAGTCATTAAATTCCATAGAAGTTCCAGAGGAATCACCCAGTGATAAACTTTGGAACGAATATCCTATATTTCTTCAATACCAGGTTGTCCTACTTGCCTGCAATAGTCAGTTGCAAGTCTTGGGATGCGACAACAGGCAAATAAACGCTGCCCTAGATGAAGACCTACTGCAAGGTAACTTCAAACATGCGCAAGAACTAAGGATTTATGGGTGGGAATCACAGGACACAATGCTGGAAGATAAATTCTAGAGCATATGGATATTCAATTCCCTTCATTACCATTCACGTACCCAAACATATATGCTCTCTTCATTGCAGAGTATTTTCTCTCGGTCCTCCAGTTCTCAATTCTACATTTTGGAGGTACATGCTCCAAACATATTTTGTAACTGATTTCAGATTTTAGAGAGTTTTGATTTTAGTCTAGCGGGGTTTGGACCATTTGGAATCAATATAGTTCCCATGTATCCCAACTTGCAAGCAGTGCTCTTCAATCTTGTTACAGTCTAAAAAAACAATTAAAAAGCCAGAATATTCAATCTTGAAAATAACAGTACATAACATATGTTCTTAATTATTTGCTTCAGATGTCAACAGAAACAATGTTCTGCATTCATGATCAGCGAGATCAATGGAATCAACTGGGAGATTCAATATTGCCATTTAAATTTAGGATGCAAGCAAGTGGTTTGATCTTCCGACAGGCATTCCAAAATCCAGTAGATCCCAGAAGTCCAATAATCTGCGTGCCCTTCCCTTAGGAGTACATGTTCTGAAATATGAAATATGGCAGCATTCTTATTTTTCTTACCCAAGTTTCTTAGGTTTTGGATTTAAATTGATTATCTAACCACAATGTGGAAACAATTACCTTCTCTAAACACATTGCAGAAACAACTGTCCATTGACCTTTTACCACTCTCCCCTAGTTAATATGGCTTCAGCCCCAAAAGGGCTTAAAACGTACGAGAATGCGAGCTATATGTATAACACGCATTTGAATTCAAAGTATATCAAACTGGGGACTTTTTTCTACAGAATCCACCTAATTTCGCTTTGGGGATTATCTGAGCTAGTTGTGGTCAACTTCCAATGGTCAACGGCTACACCACAGTCCAACCAGCATGTCAAGCTACGGACTTAATAGCTGGATGTGCTTCGTCACTGATGGTATAATCACGACAGTCCAGATCCATCTTAAACTAAAATTTTGGAAAAAGTTAAAGACCCACGAATGTTGCTTGATTTACACACATCATCTGAAATTTAGGCAAAGATATATACCCATTTCCTTGGAAAGGATATATTAAAACACCTGGCAATGTTAGGAGTATAATCAACACAGCCTAATGCATAAAGGCGATTGTTTTTCTTAGTGACTGAGATTGAATTTAAGACAAGAAAGCTATTTGAAACAGCCCTAAAAACACGAGAAATGAAAACAGAGGAGCCTCCTCTACAATCACTAACACCCCAAATGCAGAGTGAGAAGTCATCATACCCTGTTATCAGTCTGAGAAGTCTTAGTGAGGTGCTGCCACATTTTGCAGAAGAGAAGAAAGAGGATGAGTATGAGAACCAGGATCCCAAGTCCTACTAAACCATACTCCACCATCGTCTCTGAACTTTAGCAATGCCCCAATGTTGCCTCCAGATGTTAATAAAAAAATAGGCTGTTACCGGGTCGGAAATAAGAATGATGATTCCACTGACATCCTTGACCCTCCCCCGCACTCTCTCAGGTTTTGATGATCAATGTTTGATAACAAAAGACAGCACAGGGTGGATTGAAGTAATATATATATATATATATATATATATTACTATTGATATTACCAGAATGTAAATATATAGAGAGATGGAACACCTGCGTTTACCACATCCCTATTAGATGTTATCAACTTTTCAAACAACACATTAATTCCCATGATTCCAAAGGATATACTCAACCAACAAGACCTCAACACTCTATACCTCCATTCAATCCACCTCACAGGCCTATAGCTTTCATATTTCCCATCAATTATCATTTTCTTGATAGAAAGTGAAGAATCATGGACTTGTCCCACAATAGATTCACTGGTTCAATAACTCAAAATGTAAGTGATCAGATTAGCATGGAATAACTAGTTCCATCACACAATTCTCTCAGTAGAGATATGTCATTTGAATAGTAGTGTAATACAGCTGCCATTCATAACTAAGGCTCTAAAATACTACTACCGGAACTATAAAACCATAACTTTTTCATCCCATAACCTTTTCCTTTTCATCATGATGATGAAAATTACCCTTGAGAGAATATTTCGTCAATAAACTAACTACTAAAGGTCACGAGCCACGATACCATTTAGTTATAACTCAGTGAATTAGAGTACTATGTCAGTGGATTAGAATACTTTAGCACTATGTTAACATAATACCTTTGTCAGTCACTGGATTAGAAATCATAGGACTACGCTGACATAAAGTGCAGGAGCAGGGGGTTGATCAGAAATTCACTGGCTGGGTTGACCGGGTTTGGCAGGCACTAGCTTTTACTTCTAATCATTCATTCATAAATTGAGTATTGATCATTTTCTGGTGTGTCTGACCGATTGTGTACAGTATTTGTATTGATATATCTGGCCAAGTAAATTTGAAAGTACCTTGGCAAACAATTTTAATAGTCTTTCTTGACAGGTTGAGACACAACACAAGTTTGCCAAAGGCTGAGGTCCAAGTTAGTTAATTGGTTAGACCCAATTCTGTGGGCTTTTCCCACATGCATTCATATTTTAAGAGCTACACAGATAGCTCTGTTTTATTTGTTGCCTCCGCTTTCTTTGGACCCTTACGAAGATATCTAGCTGCCTGGGTTTTATAGGAGGGATAAAGAGCATTTTTGCTTCCTATCTTTGGCCACCCCAAATGACAAATGCTAGGCTATTACAATCTGGCCTACGATATAATATATATTACATCCACCCTATATTTCAAAGAACACTAAGACTCTAAACCATATATTTATTTCTTACTGTAAAACTTTCTGGATATAACGCTATAAAACTTTCTGGATATAAACTGGAAATATAAACTGTGTAGAGGGAAAAGATGCATACCTTCATCGGTAAGCCCAGAAAGACTGAAAAACAGAACCACAAATGAAAAAGTCTGAAGTGATCGGATTATTCAGAGTTCTTGACTTTTCGTGGAGGATTAAATCCAGTAACGGGGGGTCCTCCCCTCGTTAAATGCTCGGTACCTGCTCTGTCACCATAGCACCTCATTAGGGTTCTCTCTCCAGGCGTCTCTCCTCTTGGTTCTCTCTCCAGGCGTCTCCCCTCAATAGTTGCTCTCTTATTACTTCATCTTCATAGCAATACGACAGTAAGGGCCTTAGGTCAGTTGACTAATCTATAGATCATATATACGATAATCTATCACCATTTCGACAAATGAAATTGATCGATAAGAGTTGATTATAATGGACTCCCTATGGACTACTGTAGAGAGTTCAAGCCATAGAGTTTAAGGTTTAGTTTTATGAGAAAATTACTTGGCTAATGCTCCCACCATATGAAAATGGGTTGTCAGACCTCCCCTTGTTAAATGCTCGGTACTCGCTCCGTCACCATAGCAACTCATTAGTGTTCTCTCTCTAAGCGTCTCCCCTCTGGGTTCTCTCTCCATGCGTCTCCCCTCGATAGCTGCTCTCTTATTACTTCATCTTCATAGCAATATGACGGTAAGGGCCTTAGGTCGGTTGACTATTGTGCCAAACCATTAATACTATCTTAAAGAGAAGAATAGAAGGTATAAAATAGCTTTCCCGCACCAAATAGACGCGTTAGCTCTTTCCCACTCAGGGGAAGGGTTAGTCTCGCTTGTTGATCTTGTATGGATGGATAACAAGCAGTTGTCCTCACAGGCCAACCATTGAACACGTTCGAACTTTCTTGCCCAATGCGAGATCGGTCCTTTTTTATCACCCGCCAGAACAACAAAAGAATTAGGCGAACCCATACTTCTGCAAAACCAATTGCTTCCAGGTCAATTGCTTTCGACGCTACCTCTATTGATGGGTAAATGACCACTGATGCAAAACCTCCTCCCTGTTCAAAATACGCACATTATCGGGGCCAGAAAGGGAAGAAATCGACAACGCTTTGTCCATAATTTGATCTACTCGTGAACACACACAGCCTAAGAGGGCCACAGCTAGTAATCGACCACTGGCTGCTCGTGAATCTACAAGCAGCAAATCCATCGAAGAAACTTGCAGAGGCGGCTTCTACTAATGTCTACTATGGAGGAGCAGCTGATGTTGTGGCTGCTACTAATGCTTATGCTCTAGGTTCCGGGTTTGATCAGGTGTCGTGGAAGGGAGGGCAATGTCACATGCATATGATTTTGAAGATAAGCCGTGACATCTGGACACGAGTTGAAGATTTTCAGGTCTTATCAAGCTTGCCTACTCGGTCTGTCTTTGACCACAGATAGGCTCTAAGTTTCAACTGTTTGATAAAGTATTTTCTGCTGTTTTATAACAGCCAACAGTCCAAGAACTTCTTGCTGATTTGTTATGGTTATATTTGTGATTTTGGGTGCTCTTGCATGTAGTTTTAGTAACCAGAAATTAGTACATGCATGCCAAAATAAATACAACACAACTAAAGATCTTTACAGCTGAAAATAAACAGATCTAAGAGACTAACACATGCATTTTTGTACAAAGGTATTTTTAGTCAACATGACCCTGGATAAAACCCCCCCAAGGAAAACCAATTTGGAATATATATGTATATATGAGGAAAGCAGAAGGTGGAATACAACAAGTACAATATATAATGGAACCTGATACAATAGCAACTCGATCTGAGTTGATATACAATCCCAAAGCTTCCAATTGTGTCCCAGGAAGGTGCGCCCCACATACAAGCTGGAAAAACCACTGAAACTGCTCCAATTGCAAACTGTGAGCTCAGATCTGAAAACCACTCCATAGGAATGAAGCTCTGCTGGATGGCCTCCCTCTGCAACTGATCTCACTGCAATCTGATGGCTAGAAGTCCTCCCACAACTGATGCGCCTCAATTTGGCAATGTGCCCTCCTCATAAGTAGAACCTCTCCACTAAATAAACAAGGGTAGATGATGCAAGCCTCCCTCCATGAAAGCCAACGCACAAGCTCAAGCATCCTCATGCAAAAAACCTCATGCTCATCCTCCAAGTGCTCCTCTCACAATGAACAAAAGAAGAATGAATGCCTCCTTCACCCCTTGCGCCCTTCTTAGACATCCATAAGGAAACCTAAGATATGAATGGTGGAGATCATCTCATCTCCCATCTAATCGATGGTTGAGATCTCCCAAAAAATATCTCCTAAGTTAACTTTATGTCTCTAATTCACCTCCTTTGTGAATTAATAGTCACTTTAGGCCAAAAATGACTAAATTTCACTTTAGAGAAAGTCAAAGTGAAATTAGAGAAAAGTACAAGGTACAAAGTGTAATGTCCATCCCACATGTGCTAAGGAGGTCACAAGCACATGGGGAACACCTTCCAAGGTACAAAACTCAACACTCCCTCTTACCGAGGAAGGTGTTCCTCACCAAGCCCATCTTGTCTTTGAAATAGACATGTTTTCCCCGTGGCAGGGCCTTGGTGAGAATATCTGCAACCTGGTCATCTGTAGATACATACTGCAACTGAACTGCCCCTCTCTGAACCCAGTCACGAATGAAGTGGTACCTGATCTCAATATGCTTCGATCGATCATGAAACACTGGATTCTCAGAGAGTTTTATGCAACTCTGATTATCACAGTGAATGACGGTCAGTGACATCTCCTGACCAAACAAACCAACCAACATCTTACGAAGCCAAATGGCCTCGCAACTGGCTGCCATATACTCTGCCTTGGCTGAACTCAAAGCAACTGACTTCTGCTTCTGGTTGAACCAGGAAACAAGTCCTGACCCCAAATTGAAGCAGCACCCTGAGGTGCTTTTCCTGTCAGCTGCATATCCTGCCCAGTTTGAATCTGTGTAGCCAACCAAACTGACTCCATCTCCCCTGACATAGTCTAGGCCATAGTCCACTGTCCCAACAATATATCTCAAGACGTGTTTTGCCCCAACCATGTGAACACTCCTCGACTCAACCATGTATTGACTGAGAGTGTTCACGACAAAACATATATCTGGTCTGGTGTTAACAAAATACATGAGTGAACCGATCAACTGCCTGTATACTGTGGCATCCACCAACTGGCTATTTGAAGCACTAAGCTTCTTCTAGTTGGTGATCATAGGTGTAGACATGGGTCTGCAGTCCTCCATCTTAAATCTACTCAAAATATCTGCTGCATACTTCCCTTGCCCGAGAAATATGTGACCCTTCTCCTGCCATACCTCCATACCCAGAAAGTAGTGCATCAATCCGATATCACTCATCTCAAACTCTGATGCAAGTCCTAGCTTGCACTCAACTATGAGATCCTCGGCTCCAGTAATGAATAAATCATCCACATACAAAATGAGAATGAGCGTGTCCTCACCCCTAATGATGAAATAGAGGTTCGGATCAACATTGCTCTTTTTGAAGCCCATCTAAAGCAAATAAGTATCAATGCGTGAATACCAAGCTAGGGGAGCTTGTTTCAGACCATATAGTGCCTTCCTCAGAAGACACACGTGAGTCTCCCTGTCACTCACCTCAAACCCCTGTGGCTGCTCTATGTACACCTCCTCCTCAATAAAGCCATTCATAAATGCGGTTTTCACATCCATCTGGTGAATGCGCCAACCCATCTCTGCTGCTATGGCAATGATAGTCCTGATAGAAGTGTATCTCGCAACTAGTGCGAAAGTCTCGTCATAATCGACTCCCTCAATTTGTGAGAAGCCTTGAGCCACAAAACGGGCCTTGTGTTTCTCCACGCTGCCATTTGCAGCAATCTTGGTCTTGTACAACCACCTAGAAGTCAAAATTGACTTCCCCACTAGCCTCGAAACCATAGACATCATTGCGCACAATGGAGTCATACTCCTCTACCATGGCCTCTCTCCAGACCTGATGGTCCACTGCCTGCGCAAAAGTTTGTGGCTCAGTATCCTTGATACTCGTCACTAGTGCCAAATATGCTCCCAATCTGATTGGTGGCCTGCTCTCTCTGATTCGGCTCTTGGGCTCCCCTACGTTCTCCTTGGCCTCCTTCAGGGTCTCCTGAAACCATCTAGGTCTCCTCTTCCCTGAAGCGGTCAACGGAGAAGTAAGGTCTCTCTGCCCAAGAGTGACTGCCTTAGGACTCGTCTCAACACTCTGAGATCTTGAAGTCTGAGCTCCCTCTTAAGTCTGTCCCCCATTTGACTGAACATGCTCTGACTGTGACTCTGAAGCTATGCATGGTGACCCTGTCACCCCTGATACTGGTGTACCTAACGTCTAAGGCTGTGCTTCCTCTGAGACTGCAATCGACGACTCTGCATCATCCTCAACTCCAACTCTCTACTCAAGAGATATCGCAAAAGCCCCATCCTCCTCAAATCTGACATCTTTGCTAACCACCACTATCCTAAGTGGTGGAATGTAGATGCGATAGGCTTTCGATACCTCTGAGTATCCAACTAGAATCCTCTGCTGGGCTGTGGGGTCTAGCTTTGTCCTCCTCTTTGAGGGGACATGAGAGAAAGTCAAGCACCCAAAGATCCTGATGTGCTCGACATCGGGCCTCCTACCAGTGAAGGCCTCCTCAGGAGACATCTTCCCCAATATCCTGTGGGGGCTCCTGTTCTACAGGTAAACTGCAGTAGCACATGACTTTGCCCATAAGTACAAAGGCAAACTTTGATCATGCAGCATGGATCTCGCTGCACCGGTATTGGCCCGTTTCTTCCTCTCGGCAACCCCGTTCTGCTGGGGGTTGTAGGGTACAGTCATCTGTCTTCTAATGCCATGCTAGGCACAAAGGTCTACAAACTGTCTTGAGGAATACTCTCCTCTGTTATCCGACCGCAAGACTTTGATCCTCTTTCCCGATTGGTTCTCCACAAGAGCTCTGAACTCTTGGAACCGTGTGAAGACCTCACTCTTGGCCTTCAGGAAATAGATCCAAGTCTTCCTCGAGTAGTCATCAATAAATGTGAGATAGTACTCACAACCACTCAAGGACCTCCGAGTCATGGGCCCACACACGTTCGTGTGTACTAAATCCAGTATCCCAGCTGACCTGGTGTCACTGCTGGGGAACGATGCCTTGGTAAACTTACCAAGCGCACACCCTCTGCAAACATCCTGATGCTCTATGCTGATTTGTGGCACTCTGGTCACAATCTCTCTCAGTCCTCCAAGAGCTCCATGATGTAGGTGGACCATCCTGCGATGCCATAACTCACATAATTGTATGCTGCTGTCGCTACTCGTTGCCAATGCATGAAGTGGCTGAAAAAGAAATTTGAACAATTTCCCATCCCTCACTCCAATCACCTGTCCCGAGGCAAGTGAAGACCCCCAAGGATGAATCAATACCTCGGTGCCTCTAATGTCACCTCAAGACCTCTATCCTGGAGGGTGGAAACTGAAATCAAATTCTTCTTCATCCCAGGGACATAAAGAACGTTCGTGAACGATATAAGTGGCAAGCTATCTCTCCGAAAGGTAATTGTGCCAATCCCAACAACTCTGACCAATCTGTCATCTCCAAGAGAAATCTCTATCTTGACCTCGGTGTCTCTGAGATCAACAAAATGCTCTCGAACTCCAGTCATATGGCTCGAACCCTTGCTGTTAATATACCAGATACTGGGTGCTGTCTCAACTGAAGTGCAGCATATGAGAAAAACACACTCTCTCTAAAACTGTGTCTGAAAATCTGCCTCCTCTGCTGTAGCTGTGGTACCACTCTTCTTCTTCTTCCTGTTCGGGCACTGTCCAACACAGTGCTCAAACTTCTTACAAACAAAGCACTTCACTTTGCTCATATCTCTCCTCTGACCACTGCCTTGACCACTACTGCTCTCTCCTCCTCCACTCCCTTGTGGTGGGGCCCCAAACTTGGGACCCTGCTGACCCCCACGACCGACCTTCTTCTTGCCCTTTGACCAAAGAGCAAGATCCTCCTCACCTTGACCAATCTGTTGTTGCTGCTGCTGCCATTGTCCAGAAGCCTCGGCTGCAAGCCTATTCTCCTCTTGGCCGAAGTCTTCCCACATCCTCTCCCATGTAGGCATGACCTCCCGAGCAACAATTCCCCGTACAAATGGACCCCACGGTTTGGTGAAGCTATTCATAGCTTGCCTCACCAAAGAGTTAGGGTTCACAATCTCTCCGATGGCTGCTAGCTCGTCTCCGATCTGAGTGTAACGACCAAGGAATGAAGTTACCGACTCATCCTTGAGCATGCGAATGCCCTAGAGTCGGTCATGAAGAACCATGATACGGTTCTCATTGGAGCTCTCATACAACTTGCATAGAGATTCCCACATCTCATATGCACAAGTCTTCCTCATCAAATGGGGTATGATATGGTCACAAACTGCGTCACAAATAGTCCTCTTTGCCTTGTTGTTCCTTTTCCTGAACTCTGCCACCAAGACGGGAACAGTGACAGGAATGGGGGGAACAACTGCCTCAATTATGTCCCATAGCTCGAGGTCCTCTAAGACGAAGACCATCCTCGCCTTCCAAGGCGACCAATTGCTAGCCCCTGTTAGCCTGTCCTCAACTCGCATCTGAGATGCTGACATGTCTGCCAAACTGCAAATCCCAGCTGATGCTCACACTGCCAAGGAAAACACTGTCTCACTTCTGTCAACACAAGTGTGAAAAGAGACAAGTGTAATCTGACCTCACTCCTAACAAAATAGGTGTGAAAAGAGGTCAAGTCAAATCAACCTCACTCCTACTGCATAGGTGTGAAAAGAGACGGATGAAAAGTGACAAAAAACTGCCCAACTGTCCTCTGCAAAAATCTATCCTCTAACAACCACTGAATGAGTCAATGGCTGTCCACAAAATTCTGCCAAGAAGATGTATATGACAGCCAACAAAATGTTGTCCCAACTGTTCAAAATTTCAGCCACCTCAGCTCTGATACAATGAAGATTTTCAGGTCCTATCAAGCTTGCCTACTAGGTCTGTCTTTGATCACAAATAGGCTCTAAGTTTCAACTGTCTGATAAAGTATTTTCTGCTGTTTTATAACAGCCAATAGTGCAAGAACTTCTTGCTGATTTGTTATGGTTATATTTGCGATTTTGGGTGCTCTTGCATGTAGTTTTAGTAACCAGAAATTAGTACATGCATGCCAAAATAAATACAACACACCTAAAGATCTTTACAGCTGAAAATAAACAGATCTAAGAGACTAACACATGCATTTTTGTACACAGGTATTTTTGGTCAACATGACCCTGGATAAACCAGTGTTACAAGAACCGGACCGGAACCGACAAAACCGGCCGGTCCGACCGGTTCCAGACCCAAACCGGCCTCACGAACCGCTTTTGACCGGTTCCTTCACGGAACCGGTTTTTTTCCTTGAACCGGCCGGTTCCGTACGGAACTGGTTTTTTCTGCTAAGGAGGCCCGCGGATGCAAAAGCAAGGTAATTTTTGATTTTTAAAAAAAAATTAGGGTTGGGGCCAAGCATGGGAAGCTTCTAGAATTGTCTAGAGCCCCTAATGAACCTATAAAGCCAACCCCACCCCTTCTCTTTCACTCACACTACTCATTTGGCTTCTCTTGAGTTTTTGAGCTAAGAGTTTTTCTTGAGTTTTAGAGAGTTGATTGTAGGGCTGAGTTGGAGAGGTTGCTAGCTTGCTTTGGAGAGGTGATTGGTGGGCTCATTTGAA
>ML785739.1:328692-342438 GCA_009831015.1 Picea engelmannii
CTGGTTACTAACCTAGGGTCTTTATCAATATATGTCCCAGACCACATATCCCAGGAGTGCACTGGGTGCCCTAGATCTCGTCTAGGGTCTTAGCCATCCTTCAGGAGAATGGCTCTCGCTGCTGCATGTAAATTTAACAGGTAAACCCACCTTTAATTAATTCTGGGTCTTCCATAATAACTGCTGGGGATGACTTTTTATTCTGCCCTTTATAATTGTCTGATGACCAATCCGCAAAAGGGGATTTATTCCTTATACAATTACCGACATGATTAATCCACAATGGGGATTAATCCAATAACAATAATAATAATAATGACATGATTAATCCACAATCGAGATTTAATCCAATAATAATAAGAATGCTCTTCGTAGTTACATTATTTCAACAAACTAGAGCATTGACAACATAGTTCTTTTCTCTAGGAATAGCAAAAATTGAAAAAGGATAAAAAAGTTCCATAGTGTCTTGCATTGTTTCCCTAAACTTTCTCAACCTTTCGTTCTTTGCGGCGACTTTCAATTTTACTTGGGATATAATCAGATCAAAATCCCCTATGACTTTCATGCATTTGATTTTCCTATCAAGGGCCATGTTTAGTCTTATGAGTAAGGCTTCGTATTCAACAATGTTATTCGTACAATCATACTCAAGTCTATATGAGAAATAGGTAGCGTCTTTGGAGGGCGCTATAAGAAATATTCCATCCCTGGACCTAGAGCTAGAGTGAGTACCATCAAACTCCAAAATCCATAGGCTTCTAGTCTCGATACTTCTCTATCTGAAGTGCGAGTCCAATAGCACAAAAACTCCCAATATTGTCATCTAGATAGAATATATCCTCCATGGGACCTTGGGGGGTCTCAACTTGGTATCTCGCGACAGGTTCTCTATAAAGGGTGACATAGCCTCCCTTGGGGTGAGGGATGGTAGTGTATGATAGGTCCATTTGAAGGCTACCTCCTAGGGTTGTTGACCATTCCCTAGATAACGACATTCCCCAAACATCAGGTATATAAATCACTACAACGTCCATAGTAAGGGAGACATCGGGAAAGGATGCCATTCTAACCTTAGGGTCTTTGATGAGGCCACACAGTGATAGGTTGAGAATCAACACCGCACACTTTTCAGTAAGGTTGTGAGATTTCTAGGCCAATTTGTTTCATGACCCTCAAGGGCATGATATTTGTGGAAGCACTCAAGTCAAGCATGTAGTTATGGAGGACGAGTTCGTTTACTATGAGAGAGATGAAAAAGGGCGCATGTTTTCCATACTTTCTACCAAGATTTTCAATGTGGAGAACTATAGGAAGATCCTCTTCATTTTTTGGAAGTTAAGATACTTCAATGCTAAATTTTTGTGAGGTCATGGGGTTCTTAGATTGGACCTTTTGAGGTTCCTTCATTAGGACTTGCGAGGATACAAATTCATCAAGGTTGGTACTCTTTAACTCATCACTATCTCTATTTTAGGGATTGTTGGCATGGCGACGTGGGTATCCTCTTTAAGAGGGTTACCTTCCTCTCCTAACCCTTTACTCATGAGTGCCCGAAGTTGCATTTTGGCCTCCCTAGAAACCTTCATTGTCTCTGTGTCCCATGTCTCCTTAGTAATAGGGCATGACCCTTTGTGAGGAGCACTTGTCCAATTAATGTTATCCATATCTTGTTTCTAAAGGGCATACTCCTCATCATGGGTGTCTATTTTGGCCATGAGGGTTTCCTAAGACCATATAAGTTTTGTAATCTTTTGCTCAAGAATAATTAGTTCATTGATCATAGGAGGGGCATTTAATTCGTAAGAATCTAGGTTAGCTTCTATTTGAGAAGCGAATTCTTGTGCCTCAAGGAGGGTTTTAGGACACTTGTCTTTTAGCAAGAAGTGAAATTGTTCTTGGAAAGCGTTTAGATACTGGGCTAGGATAAGTCCCTTTAAAGGTCTAATGTTGTGAGGGAACTCTTCTACTAGGGAGTCGAATCTTGTGTTGAATTCTCTTACAGGCTCTCATTCATGTTTCTTGATTTCGTCAAATTAAGAGAAAAGAGAGGCATTAACCTTTTCATTATCCCATTTCTTTGAGAAATCAATCTTGAGGTCCTCCCATGTTTTTTTACTTTTGTTTGGAAGGCTATTTTACTAGGCTTTAGCATCACCTACCAATGAGGCAGAGAAAAGCTTCATGATTATGTTCTGGTGTTGGAGGTTTACGCCATGTGATCCCAAATCATCATAGAATTTCCTCAAATGGTAATTGGATTTGGTATCATTGTTGCGAGACAATTTAAGAATTGAGGAATCAACACCATTAGGCATGTTATGGGGAGAACCGCAGATTCTACTCATGTCTAGAGGCTTGAAAGTATTGCTAGCTTCCCATTTTGGAGGAGCCATGGGGGGTGATGGGATGATTTCTATAATGATTTCCTGCACTGGTTGTCATTTATGGAGTCTCTAGATTATTCCTCATTGAAGATCATCAAAGGTAAGTGAGGGATTCTACCCTCTACAGAGTCGCTAGGTAAACTTGGAGATAAGGGCTTAGGGAAAAGTTTACCATAAAATGTCATTGGGAGAATGACCCAATCCTCCCCGGAAATGATGCCAAAATGTTATCACAGGTTTTGTACTTCTGTAAATCCCTCCACAAGATCCCAAATCTTGTGTAGCTATGGAAGAATCTACCATTGTAACTTAAGTACAGACTTCTCTCTTTTTAGTGATGGAAAAGCTCCACCACAAGGGAGGCTTCCCTGGTGACCTCAAGGGATCAAATAACAAGATTAGCCAAGCCTACAACCCCTATCTTGGTCACCTGATGGCTAGGTCTAGGTCTATGAAGGAGATGAAAGATAACGAGGTAATTTTCATACATGTATGAGACAATAAACAAATTGCAACATAATATACACAATTACCAAGTTATAGCGTGTAATAAAGACATCGTAGACATTAGACAGTTGGTAAATGCTAAGGATATTGGAAATTACAACAATAAACCAATTGTATAACAACAATTAATATATTGCAACAACAACAAATAAAATTACTTATAAATGTAGCAATTCACCATGAAAATTAAGCATTTAACAAGTATAACATTATCCAATTGCTAGAAGTATTTTTTGATTAGTTTAGGCCACTTGTAAATGAGTGCATGCAACAAACCGAAGTAGTTTTCAGTGGCTGTAGTAAACTTTTATAACAACAACAAATAATAATAGTTGTTTGCTAGAGTTAGGGATAAGAATGTTAGACCACCTCTAGACTAGTGTTGTTGTCTTCTAGGGCTCATGGAGTCACAAATGCATCACCTTGAAGGTTGAGCTAGATGAAACAAGAGAGGTAAGGTCTAAAACCTAAGGTGCAAACACTCTTGGGCCTTAGGTTTTAGACTTTAAAGAAAAAGGTGCCTAGGGTGCCAACACTCTTGGCCTCTAGGTGTCATTTTTTTTTCTCTTTGTTTCACGTAGGTCAAGGATCAAAGGCGAGGGCTAAAACCCTAAAGTGTAAGCACCTTTGGGCCTTAGGATTTTAACCCTAGAAAATAATGCTTCACAAACTTGGACAATAAAGATGTTATGAAGGAGAGAAGCACTCATGTCTCCCTCTTAGGGTTTCAACAAGACAAAAAAATTTGCTACAAGATAACAATTTAACACATTTAACATTAGCCAAGACAAAATTGCATAGAATTACTTGCTTCTTCCAAGTAGTAAGACCATCAAAACCCTAATTGCAGAAAATTATCATCCAAGAGAGAAAATCATCCACAAAGAAACTCCTCCAAGAGTAGTGCATGAGAGAAAAGAGCCAAGAGAGGAAAAATAACGAACTTTTTAAGAGAGTTGTTACCCAACAAGAGTGAGGAATGTGATGATGATAACATGATCCAAGTGCTAGCCTCTTTATATGAGGTAAAGCCTAGCTCTTTGTCCACATAATAAAGTGAAATGTCAGTATAAGTGGGCCGACCCCTCAAACAACCTCTACAAATAGTGTGTATCTTCTGGAGATTTAATCATGTTTGAGTCTTCGAAACGTTCAAGTGGTTACTCCACCCATCATCAAGGACAAATTAGCTGTAATAATGATCGAAAAGAGTATGTCGGGGTGAGGATTTAAGAGGGGGAAGATTAGCTGTACGTATTTAATAGGGGGAAGATTAGTCGTTCCTTCAATGCCTCTCTCCAACAACTAATCTTCCCCATGTTAAATCTCTACCCCAACGTACGCTTTTCGATCATTATTACAGTTGATTTGTCCTCGATGATGGATAAAGTGTCCCGTCGAAACATTGGATGTTTCGAAAACTCACACAGTTAAATCTCCAGAAGATGCACGCATTGTTATGGCCAACTCTGAAAACCTACACACTAAAAAACCTTTACAAATGACAAAAATGCAAAAAATCCATCATAATGCCACACGTGTGGTGATGTCAAGCCTCTCAAGGGTGAAGGAGGACCTTCGAAGGCCCCATGGCATCATCTCAAGGTGTAATCATGGTAATGGTGCATCTCCTTGTCCATGGTCATGCCAAGTCATCAAGGTACCCCAATTAATCACCAAACCCTATCACTACCAAACCCTAGAAGGCGACGTCATCATCAAATGGAGGCCAACGTCAAGGGTCTAGGGCACTGCGTCCTGTTATCGCACGAGTTGTAGATTGGGCAAAGCCCAACCCAACCACCAAGTGGCGACAACTTAAGGACACTAAACCCAATGTCACCTCGATATAGGTCTCGCGCTTCAAGGGTAACTAGGTCACTCTAGGGAGGCATCCCTGTGACCCTAGGGGGAATGGAGGGGGGGAAACAGAAAAAGAAAGAGTGAAGCCCCTAGAGGTCAATATTCTAGATTGAAAAGGAAGGTTGAAAATGAGTCTTAGGTTGTTTTGAGGTTGCCAAAGCCTTGGATGAATTGTGGAGAAGTTGGTACCTGCCCAAGACACAAGGAAAACCATTATGCAGTGTAATATGTTAGTTGGATCAGCAAGATAGGCTTGCTGTCCCTGATTTGAAGCAATAGAGGACAATGTATATCAGCAGTAAAACAAGTACTAAAGCTGCTAGAAAGATCGCTCAAAGTCAAATGAAATATGCTTGAAACAAAGCATATAATCACTAGAGAATTTCACGATCTATAGCATAAGACTTTAGAAATTGATTATGGCTGTCATAAAAGATATATGCAAAAGTATTTTGCAACCTTATGGCTGTAGAAAACTTCTTGTGACAACAGATAATTTGGCCAGTAAAACTTGCAATGAAACCACTCAAAAATTGTATTAAAACAAGTAGAATAAATTGACAAATTCTTAGCAACTTTTGACGGTGAAAACACAAGTTATGAGTGACTTTAGATTAGGGTTTTTGTAGTGAAATTACCAGCCTTATGGCTATAGCAAACCAAGAATTATTGTAGAAAACTTATCAAATAAATCAACCCCTAGTAATCTCAATAAGTGTGCCTAGGTTAGTAGAGGGTTAGGGCAGATTTTTAGATATAATAAATGGAAGAGGACTTCTTAGAAGGTTCCACTTCTAGAAGGTTCCTTCTCTAGAATGTTCATAGGTGGGTGGTAGCACTATATAAAGGGGTTCAAGCAATGTAATGAGACAAAAAGTTGAGAATTATTGTATTTGGAGCAGTCGCTCAATCGGAGGATGCCCCCTCGAAGAGGTAAGTGAACATGAGAGGATCCCTTCCATAATAGGATCATTTCCCTACCTCAAAGGCTTTCTTATAATAAAGTCGTGGTTTTCTGTATTGTTCCATATATATTGTGTGGTTAATGTATTCATATATCTTTGGTACTTAAGAATTGGTATTAGAGCACTTTCCTTCAAGAATTGTGGGCAATTTCTTTTTCTATTTTTGCAGTTTTTTTCAGAGAAGCCAAAGCGGGCCGCGACATTCCAGATGATTTGTGTATTTTTCTGCAAATTTTGTAGAAATTGGTTGTAGATCTGATTTCCTTTCAGAAAAACACCCAATCGAAAAAACATTCGTCCAAAAGAGAGTCTGAGAAGTAAAGTTACGGACATTTTAAAATCTGTTGTTTTTCAGGGCTTTTTCCGCGAACGACCATGAGATTTTTCTGATTTCTGTAGCACCTGGGGTGGAATTTGCTCAAACAAATTAGAGATCTGAGTTCCTCTCACAATTTCACCCAAATTCAAAAAACAAATCATCCAAATTGGAGTTACGAAAGTGAATATAACTTTGATTTAAAATCAACCATTTTGGGGGTTTTTTCGTGATGACGACAGGATTGCAGAGTCCAAATCTTTTCAGACCCTTTGTATAGAGAATTTCGAAAGCTTTTTTTGGTATATTTTGTGTGGTGTTTCCAATGGCTATTCACTCCCAAACCCTCGAGGAAATTCTATAGATGATTGAAGCATTCAAAGCCCAAATGCATGACACATTGCATGACTTTGCAGATGGCCTCAATGATAGTTTTCGTAGTATTCATGATTTCTTGGCTAGCATGTAGGAGAGATTTCTTACGGCGGACATCAGGGATGAATATAATCAAGAAGTCTATGCTTGGTATGATTTTGAGGTCTGTTATCGCACAATTTGTATTCGGAAGTAAATGAAAGGTAAAAGAAGGCAAACTGACGTAACTGGAGACTACTCTATCATTGTCACCTCGATAGGATATCTCTTTCTATTTAGGGTGGTAGGCCCAGGGGAGACGTCCCTGGTGTCCTGGGGTTTTGAGAAGGCAAAGGGTAAAGGCTAAGGTAAAGGTTTCCCTCTCAAAAGTCACCACCGATCAGAAAGTCCGGCTAAACAACCATTAAAAGATAATAATAACCAGAAAAGTACTTGCCCGGAACAAAGCAAAATGAAAACTATATTTGCAAGGTCACTTGCTCGTTAGTACTTCATATGATCAGGGACTTTCTCAATAAGAGCAATTGACTAGTGTATTGATGAAGTAAGCAAAGATGTATAATAACAATAATTACAATACGATACTTCACAATAAATGCTTCAAAATGGGCAAGAGTAACTAATCATCAATATCATAACACCAACATTCATCAGAAGAAAATAATATTGCGCATTAGTCAATCTCTCATTTGCTTAAAGAAGATAAAATGATGCAAAGTATAACTATAACTCAAATGGATAATAGCAGCAATAGGGTTAGCAAGTCAATCTAAGCTAGGGTTAGAAGGTATTGGTAGTTGTTCAAAGATTTTGAAGGTTGTAATCAAAGCACTCAAGCAAATAGTCTAAGGCCAGTGCATTCACAGGGCAAATGGAGTCAAAAGATAGCAGAAAGAGTTGAAGGAATAATATGATAATAGTAGGGCCAAAGACAAGAGGAATTTGATGGTGAAGTGTTGGTAAGCCAAGGCTTCAACCATCAACCTTAGGGGAAAACGACTTACTAAGGTGTAGGTAACCCTAGGCCTTAGCACATTTTCCTCCTTCTCTAGCTCAATAACAAAGTAAAATATGGCTAGGGTGAAGAGCAAATGATAGGGTGTTGCAATAGCAAGGCCCGAGCAATGTCTTCAATAGATAGAATGGCTCCTTGGCATAATCTAGTAGGGAATTAAAATAAGGACACCAACATGTGCTTATTTCCTTGGGTTTATTCCAACAATTTAATTAACAAAATGCAAGTAAAACACTATAACCATTCAAGTAAAGGAAGGATTGCAGAAATTCACTTACATTTACCAAGTATTCATCAAGCCAAACCCTAGTTATAAACCTTCCACCAAGAAAAATGCCAAAAATCACCAAGAAGAGCCTCCTTCAACAAGTGCGCACTAGCAAATTTCAGCCAAAAACCCTAGAAGGGCGCAAATTTCAGACCTCACACAAGTGTGAGTGAAAGATGATCCAAAAATGAGAGATTAAACCCTCAATTTATACCATACCAATGATCTTAATTCAATTTTAAGTCACAAAAGGCCGACAAGGCCAAAAGTACATAATAATATTTTTTTTACGTTAAATGTCAAAATCAAACCCTAAATCAAGCAAAGATGAAGATGCCATGCCCTTTTAGGGTGACGTTAGGCCCTCTTAGGGCAACATTGGCCTCTTGGGGCAAAATGTTTAGCCTTCTTGGGCCTTAGGAACATGCCACACGTGCCACTTGGCACAAAACTGCCTCCCAAAACCTCGATAGCGTTGGATGACGTCATTAAGTGTCTTGGGTGACGTCTTGGGCCTTCCAAGGCCAATGTCCTGGTGGAAAAGGCACAACCCCCCTGGGTAAGGCTCTGCCAAGCTGCCTCTGGTGGAACGTCCTCCTCTTCGGTGCAAACCCTGTAACCTATCTTTGCCCCCTGCTGGGGTCTCAACATCCATCTGGTGGGCTTTCAGCCCCATGGAGGTCCGAATTGATCATCTCCCGATGTCTACCTGTCCATCTGGGTACCTACCATCGGGTATGGTCCTGAAACATCAACAAATATGCCCTCCATGGGCTCATAAGTCACAGGGATCATAGCAATGTTAATCGCATCTAATCATCAATTTTATTAAACATGTGCATAAAACCCCTTTTACCCGGACAAGTGCTCAAAGACATTATACTATTCTACAAGCCAAGTTTGGAGGAAGTGACAGGGCGTCCTATTGGGCTAATGCTCACTGGATGTGGGGTGTTTCCGGGAAAAATCAAATCCAAGCCATGTGAGTGGATGAGGTGGTAAGGGATGTCTGGACAACGAGTGTAGTGATCGAAGGGAAATGCATGGCTTACCTGTGGGTGCCTCTGTAGAGGGTGAGCTGCACCTGTCATGGATGCAAATGTTTCCAAGCCCATTCATGCGTTTTATCTTTGTTCTTATTGGTTTTCTTTCAAGAAGCTAATCAGGGGACATTGCCCTAGCGTGGTGACTAGTGGTGGCAATGTTACCCTCAAGCATTTCACAGAAATGAGAACGCTGTCTTGTGATGAGACCCCCTTTCTCTTGACTATGCCACCAAGAGCCACTACCTTGGCGTGGTGACCAACTGCTGGTAGTGTCATACTGCTACATGCCCATGGACCTAATAGGATGGCTCGTGATGAGACTCCCTATCCTCTAACTAGGTCTTGTTTTATTATTTTTATGGGTCCCTTTGTTTCTTGCTGAGAAGCCTGTTTCGGGGATCCCTGGGCGAAGCATCTTGAAATTTCATTCTTTGGCTTCTATCTTTTTCCAGCTACTTTTACCCTCTGGGCCTTTAGCCCCTTCTTCCCACAAGGTAAGGTACAACCCTTAAATATTTGACCAACCCAATGCCTGGACCAATGCAATGGGATGGATGAGTGGGAGAAAGGTGGAAAGTGGTAAGTATGGTGTGAGCGGACGATGGCTTCTCATGAATCCCCCTAGTGGCAACTCAAAACCTATGGGCACAAACTTACTAGGGCATCCTGTCATTCCCCCAAGATATGGTCAAGTGGATAGGCATAAGATCCAAGCACCCTTTAGAAACAAAAAGAATCAAATGCACATATTCAAAGGTTTTGAAGATTAGAGTGACAAATACCATGATACCCAGACTCATTACCTCATGGAGCAAGATCCACTTCTGCTACAGGACCAGGTCGAGGTGATGGACGCTGCTGTTGCTAACAAAGTGGAGGCGCTGAATAAAGAAAAAGATAGGCCCTCCAGGGCCATGCTCAAGTCGATTTGGCTCTCGGTACTCCATGTCTAGGACCTGTGGGCCTTAAGACATAATCTCCTTAGTTATCCCTAAACTGGGGATAACAAGGCCGATTGTGATGGTTAGAGAACATCAATGTAAAAAATCAGGAGCCATTTATGATTACCAGTGTCCATCCATATTCAACTACAACCCCTTCCCACTATGTGGATGGATCTTCTTATTTGGATCCACATGACAGGTGTTAATATTTGGAGCATCATTTTCAATTGGTTATTGGGTTCAGATATATTCTGTGTGAAGTTCACATGAACACTTGGACACAGGAGCCCAGTTTACAATGGAGGTAGGACTACTTTAGAATGATGGATTTCATTTCTACATGAGACCCTGGTTCTCTAACATATTTCTGCATTATGGTCCACACTTATCCATGGGACCTTGGTATATGGTTGTACACTCTCATAGCAAGCGTTGATGACAACACTTTCATAAGGGGATGGAATGTTAGGTAGTTAGAGAGGTAGTGGGGGGCCCCAGAGGGCCCATAGTGATAATAGTGGAGACCATTCAATGTAAGGTGGACTAGGTTCTCTATAGTATTAAATAAGGCCCACTATGGTAGTTAGATATAATAAATGTAAGATGACTTCTTAGAAGGTTCCTCCTCTAGAATGTTCATAGGTGGTTGGTAGCACTATATAAAGGGGTTCAAGCAATGTAATGAGACAAAAAGTTGAGAATTATTGTATTTGTAGCAGTAACTCAATAGGAGGATGCCCCCTTGAAGAAGCAAGTGAACATGAGAGGATCCTTTCCATAATAGGATCCATTGTATGGTGTTCCCCTACCTCAAGGGATTTCTTATAATAAAGTGGTGGTTTTCTATATTGTTCCATATATCTTGTGTGATTAATGTATTCAAAGATCTTTGGTACTTAATAGAAAGGGGACGCCTCAATGAGGCAAGGGAGCCAAAGGCTCAAGGAACACTTTCCCAAAGAGGTAATCTTAAAACTTGAAAATTTCACGTTTACCAAGGCAACAATTTATTTCTCCAGCGTAACAAGTAAATGACTAGTGCCTTAAACAATGGTTTAATGGAGTCAAGCAAAGAAAGAGCTAGAGATACTACCTCCTTCGGGGTGTAAATCCTCTTACCCCCCAAGGCAAGTATTTCTAGCTAGGGTTTAAGCTAAGAGGGTGTATGCCCTTATACTTCTCTTAGCAAACCCTTGTTAAACCAATAACATATAAGCATAAAGTGATGAAGACTATGGTGGGGGTGTATTCCCTTATACTTCCCACCTGGCTCTAGCAAATTAACCTTGACTGCTGTAACAAATGATAGCACAATGTAGAAAAAGCTTACCAATTCAAGGAAAAAGCTAAGACAAACCACCATAAAAGCTAGAGAAAAGCCTTCCAAGGCTAGCACATCACTTCCATCAACCAATAATCCAAGAAATAGCCATAAACAAGAGCACAAGAGAGAGAACTAGCGAAAGAGAGTGAAAATTTCAGTCCAAGTACTTCTCCAAGATGGGAGAGTTATGTTTGAAATGAGATCTTATAATCTCTATTTATACAAAATGTCACTAGCATAGTTTGTCCACATAATAAAGGGTAAACCACAACACTAGGGGTCAACAACCCTAATCTTGCCGCTTTTTACAAAGTAATATTAAACAATTCACTTTAATTTCAGTTTTGCAAAAAGAAAAACCCTTGTTATAAGGACGTCACCCACTTAGGGGATGTTTTAGCACTAGGAGAAGGTCGTTGGTGATGGAGTGTAGAAAGGATTCTCAAAGCCACATGTCAAGCATCCAAATATCTTCCTTCATGGTCAAAGTCTCAAACCCCTCAAAACATCCTTGTGCCAATGCATGTCAACTTCACCACCAAACCCTAACCCCCCTAGGTGACATCATGCCTCTAAAGGTGATGCTTTTCCTCTCCAAGAAAAAACGTTTGGCATGTGGGGGCTAGGTTATGTCGTCCAAGTCATCTTCTAGGCCTTCAAAGTTTGATCTCTCATCTGACATGCGGGCCCTTGGCATCCACGTGTGGGATTCAATCCCCATGGAAGCCCAAGCTAGGCTTGTTCTTCCAAATATGTCCACCAAGGATCTCAAGTCATAACATCATGATAAGTGAGTACAATCAATAAATGAGCCACCTAAGCATGTGCATCAAAGATTACTATGTCAAACAATTAAGTGCTCAAAGACATTATGGACTTGTTAGGTTTGAATATGGGAGGGTTGACGAGGTGTCCTATTGGGTAGATCTTGCCCTAGGTCAAGGAGAGTTTCCAAGAGATCCCTCTCTAAGCCATGTAAAGTGGGTGAAATGGTTAGGGTCAAGATTCAATGGGCATAGGGCTCATGATATACAAGAGGTCATAGTGTCTCATTCATGGGTGCCTTTGTAGAGGGTGTGTGGTACCTTTGTTTGCAATGCATTTTTTCCAAGCCCATTATTTTGCCATTCTTTTTTGCTTTCATAAATTTAAGGAAAAGTTGAAGGCCATTGCCCTAGCGTGGTGTCCATATAATGGCAGTGTCACCCACAAATACCTAGTGGAAATGAGAAGGTTGGCTCGTGATGAGACCCCCTTTCTCTCAACCATGCAACTGAGAGCCATTACCCTGGATTGGTGACCAAATGATAGTAATGTCATACCACTAGATATTCATGGATATGATAGGTCGACTCGTGATGAAACCTCCTATCCTCCAACTAACCTTTTTAAGCATTCTTAATCATATCTTATGTGGGTCCCCCTTTTCTCAAAGATAAGCGTTTCATTGCTTTCTTGGGTGGTCACTAGGCGAAGCATCTAGAAGGTCCATACATAGGATTTTATCTTTTACTCAACATCAATCCCTCTGGACCTTCAACCAATACAAGATTTCATCCATTCCCCAATAAAGCAAGGGTACCACATGCATTTACTGTAACTATGAGCAGAAATACAAGAGACTAAGCAATCTGAAAATTGCAACAATGGAGATGTAAATGAACAACAACACATTCACCACATTGAACACATGAAATTTCTGGGTAATGCCCCGAAAAACCGTCAAGGGAAAAACCAGTCTATGAGAGATTTTTCTTATTGATATCTTAGGAAAATTTCGAGTTTTACAGCAGCAACATTATCAACATAAAATGTACAACAATAACTAGTAAACAAAACCAACATACTTCCTCAAAATCTGTGCCAATGGCCCTAAAAAAAATGCACCTAATTTCTGACTCGAAATCCATGCCACTATTTTTGTTGTATGATTGTATTGTATGGCCTTCTTCTGACAACAAATATGTCCTTGATTGCTATGCTTAATAGTTGCACCTAGCTGTACGAAGTTTTGTCTCTTAGCGCCTTGGAAAACATGCCTATCTTCAGCAGAAAGGATGCCTCGATTTCAGTGCCAAACACTAGTTGTATGACCCTCTTTTAATGTTGATATTTCTTGGGATGCATGCTTGTTTCCCACCTTGGGATCTCCCCTCCTTGGGATTCATTCTTTTCCCTTTGGCTGCTACTCTTTCTTGTAGCTCGATTTCTCTAGGAAATTGTGTCTCTTCAACTTCCTCTCTCACTCTCCTTTGCTAAGTAGAAGTCGAAGAGGAGGAAACCTCCTTAATGCCAAGACCAATGTTTTTTGTAGG
Organism: Picea engelmannii; assembly: GCA_009831015.1. Taxonomy (NCBI): domain Eukaryota; kingdom Viridiplantae; phylum Streptophyta; class Pinopsida; order Pinales; family Pinaceae; genus Picea; species Picea engelmannii. Next base: position 342,018 of record ML785739.1, read on the forward strand.
CAAGGCAGGAAGGGTTTGATGTATTGGAGCTTAGATTTTCTTCTATTTTCATGTATTTGATGTGTATGTAAGGCTTCTATTTATGTATTGTTGCCATATCTTCATGTAAGGGTTGTTTTTTCTTATCATGGTGACCTCTTCTTTGCTAGAAGAGGAGGCTAAAGTGTGGTGTTAAAACCATCTTCTCTCCATTGATATCAGATTTGAATTATGATGTATTAAGTAGTTGTTCATTCAATAGAAGGGTTGTGTCAGTGACTCTAATCTCGTCTTTGATATCTTATGTGGCATATGAGAAGTTTGTGGATGTGTTGTTGTGTCTTTGTTGAGCATTTCATGTGGTTGTTACATATATATATCCGATCTGGCATTTCTAAGAATACTTGTTATTTGGTGGTTTTATCACGTCTTCTTATTCCAC
>ML785739.1:362690-373157 GCA_009831015.1 Picea engelmannii
AAGTTGATCACGAAAATAATCTGGCATTAATTTGCTGTAACTGTTACCTAATATGATAATCTTATTTAACTGGGCAGGCGTGCTGTTTGCCTTCAATACATTTTCGGTGAGATAATATGGCATGTGAGGCATGAAAAATAAAGTTGGTCTGTCAACAGTCCGTTTGCAATTTTCGTTGATAGAGAGACAAGTGCAGTCGAGGGAATTTATGACCATTTCATCCAATGGAGAATGAACTGGATCGTACACAACGATATCATTAACCCATTTAAATTTCTCCCTTAGTAAAATGGCAAAACCTAACTGAATGTAATGACGCTGTGCATAAAATTCACCACTCACAAGTCTCTTGTCAGGCTCTAGCGATCCAAGACCATAGAGAACTACTTGTAATTCTGAATGATGGGAGTTTGTGCCTATCACCCTGTTTATGTGGGAAACGATTTCTGGTTTCTGCATTTGTTTCATAAATTCTTTAAAAAACAAAGATTTCTCCAACTTTTGACGAGCGAGACGTACTTTTCCCGTTAATTCATGAACTTTTGTATTCATTTCTATGTCAGAAAAAGGTTTCGCCATTATTTTCAATTCACACTACTCAATATTTGCCCTTCCAAACTACTCAATGAATAGGAAGAAAGCTGTAGGATAATACGTCAAGAGATGGAAATCTTTGACAGGTATATATATTTGTACATAAGTTATGTTGAAGTGGATAAGGGTGTGTCGGTTAAATGGAATCATGCAACCCGTTACTCTAAATTGCTTGCAATCATATTTTGATTATTCTTAAAATATGCATTGTAAATATGCTTTTCTAATCATATTATTTTGATTATTTTTATAATATGCATTTTGAATTTGAATTAGTATAATTATTATTTTTGTTTTCAAAATTTTTAAGAAGTTACAAGTTCACATTTAAGACATAGAATATGTATATTTTCATAAACTATTAAACATAAATACAAAATTTTTGAAAAACCCACAAACAACATTATATTTACTATTTACTATTACCTTTTTCTAATAATATTATAAAATTAATTACATATTTAAATATTTTAATCAATTTCTATGTACCAATCATAAATTTTAATCATGTTTATGTTTATGCTTGTAAAACTGATTACATATTTGAATATTTTAATCAACTTCTCTCTATTTGGACTTTTCTCTTCAACAAAATACCAATTATAAATTTCAACAAAATACCAATTATAAATTTCAATCATGTTTATGTTTATGCTGTGGTATCACTGGCATCGTTGGGATGGGCTGGGCATACTGAATTGTATAAATATCCATAAAACTGATAGATTTTATCCAATTGATATGGATTTAAATGGTATAGATATGAGAATTTTTATGTTAAAGGTGTATACTTATTGGTAATGGATATAATTAATCATCTTTTAATCTAAAATTTTAATTTGATGACTAACAATTAAAGATGCTGGAATATTCTTAGTCGTCCTCCCAAATCAATGAATGTGATTTATTCTTCATAATCTCCTTGTATTTTTGAATGCATCCATTATCTTATTTACTTTTTAACATTTACCTAATCATATTAAAAAATTACTATAGTAATATGATTACCACATTTAAATGATTAAAGTTTAACATTATCACTTTTGGATTATTAACCACGAATTTCCTCACCTGTTGCATTCTTTACGATGACTCAATGACGAGACGGCTCAACTGCGTTCTTTGACCGCTCCACTGCGTTCTTCATGACAGCTCAACTGCATTCTTAACAAATAAATATGCCTTTCTACGTTAATCTGCCCACTTTTTAAAGATATGGTCAGCAACTTTCCATTAGGGAAGATGAACAATCTAGATCACAAAATCTGTCTGGTATATTTTGAATCTCAAGGTTGAAAAAGAATTTCAAAATTGAAAAGCTTTCAAGTTTCTGCTTGTTCTCCCCATTTTAACAACAAAAAAAATTTGTTGGTTATACAATTTTTTTTAATCGTAATTGCCAGGAAAATTGATCCATGAAACAATTTGCTCGACAAATTCTATCTTCAAGTCTTTAATTGTCGAGGATATGGATATTTATTAAGGGTTAAGAGATTATATGTTATATTATGTGTAGATTTGTATGAAGGGTTAAGAGATTACATGTTATATTATGTGTAGATTTGTATGAAGATCTGTGTTATTATCCCTTTGAGTGCTTGAGATTTGAGTTTCTAGATTGATTTAATTTTTTTTTATACGTTATCATTATGTAGTTATTTATTTGTTATTTAGTTATTTTTTTATCATGTAATTTTAGATAACATCTTCTTCATAGTGGACTTACATTACCTTACAACATCTAGTTGATATTGCATTGTACATTTTATTTGACCTTATATTTAAAAATAATAAAATAACAAAGATGATTTATTGACTACATTCTTACATTCAAGGATTTATTAAGTACATAGAGACATATGTACTTGACATAAAAACTTATATCAATTTAGATCCATCTTAAACCAGTTATAAAGCATAGGGATCAAATTTCTTGAGTAACTTTTTTGATCATCATTTGAATAATATGATTTACTAACATGTTTAAATTCAATTAATTATACTAACTATTAAGTTTCAATTATTATGAAAATTTATAAGATCTAGATCTAGGGTTTTTGAATATGGCAATGGATGAGGAGTAAGTTGATTTTGGGGATGATTTTTTGAGGTCCTATATTCTCTAAGGGGGCCTTTTCTACTAAGGCTCTAGAGGAGTCAATGGTGTTATAGCCTTAATTTCCACTCTACAGGCCAGACTAGAGTTCACAAGAAGATGAAAGTTAAAGTACATGCCTTGCTTGAGATTTAAAAGTTACAAGCTCACATTTAAAAGACATAGAGTATGTATACTTTCCTGAACTATTAAACATGAATACAAAATTTTTGAAAAACCCACAAACAACATTATATTTACTATTTACTATTACCTTTTTCTAATAATATTATAAAACTGATTAGATATTTAAATATTTTTATCAATTTCTCTGTACCAATTATAAATTTTAATCATGTTTATGTTTATGCTTGTAAAACTGGTTACATATTTGAATATTTTAATCAACTTCTCTCTATTTGGACTTTTCTCTTCAACAAAATACCAATTATAAATTTCAATCATGTTTATGTTTATGTTGTGGTACTGGCATCGTTGGGATGGGATGGGCATACTGAATTGTATAAATATCCGTAAAACTGATAGATTTTATCCAATTGATATGGATTTAAATGGTATAGACATAAGAATTTTTATGCTAAAGATGTATACTTATTGGTAATGGACACAATTAATCATCTTTTAATCTAAAATTCTAATCTGATGGCTAACAATTAAAGATGCTGAAATATTCTTAGTCGTCCTCCCAAATCAATGAATGTGATTTACTCTTCATAATCTCCTTGTATTTTTGAATGCATTCGTTAACCTGTTTACTTTTTAACATTTACCTAATCATATTAAGAAATTACTATAGCAATATGATTGCCACATTTAAATGATTAACGTTTAACATTACCACTTTTGGATTATAAACCACGAATTTCCTCACCTGTTGCATTCTTTACGATGACTCAATGACGAGACGGCTCAACTGCGTTCTTCAACGACGGCTCCACTGTGTTCTTCATGACAGCTCAACTGCGTTCTTAACAAATAAATATGCCTTTCAGCGTTAATCAGTCACAATTATGTCACTGTGCTAGTTATATATACAATTATCTGCCCACCTTTTAAAGGTATGGTCAACAACTTTCCATTCGGGAAGATGAACAATCTAGATCACAAAATCTGTCTGGTATATTTTGAATCTCAGGTTTTAAAAAGAATTTCAAAATTGAAAAGCCTTTCAAGTTTCTGCTTGTTCTCCCCATTTTAACAAAAAAAAAAAAAGAATTCTTGGTTATACAATTTTTTTTAATTGTAATTGCCAGGAAAAATGATCCATGAAACAATTTGCTCGACAAATTCTATCTTCAAGTCTTTTTTTTTTTAAATAAAAAGGTGGAACCTGCTATATTAAGTTATCAAGAGAACCTTGACAAAATTTACAGAGAAATATAGGTCTAAGTCACCAAAAATGCTGTCGTTTTACCGGAAACCAGCATGGTTTGTAGAACTTTCTTGCCCTCTGTCCTGCCCAGAGGAAACCAGGATAGATGGCGATAATCCAAGTGAACATGTAACAGTAGTAAGATAAAACAAAGAGACGAAATAGCATAGAAAACCTAAATACCCGGTGACCCGTCGGCCTTGCTTGTCTTCCACGTGGACCCCGCTGGAATGGCGAATGCCTGCGCACAGAGAGGGCACTTGCTCTTTGCTAGAGAATTGGAGTACGCGTCAAGGAGCAGGTCCAGCCGCTGGCCCATCAGAAGGGCTCTGTGCTCCAGGTCTGCCATGTGGCCTCGAAGTTCGAACACCAGAGCCAGATGCTCTGCATGGAGGAAACTACCATGCAAGCCATGCAAGCCATTACCTGCGTCGTCGAGGATGAAATCCCTCATTTCCACTGTCGCTCCACCGCCGGCTTCGAGCTCCATCAGTTCTGCACCGGTCGCTTCCTCCTTCCTCGCAGGGTTGTTCTCGTCCGCATCCTCTTTGGCTCTATCTTTGTCCCGACTCGCTTCCTCTACCATGGCCTGCCTCGCATGGCTAGTGGGGTTGTAGTCACCTGGCCATGGAATTTCCTCGACAATGCACCCAGGGATGTCATCTGCCAGCGCAAATTTGGGACCGCTTCCATCCTGGTGGTTAGTCTCCATGGCTTGGGGTTCCGGGGTGGTCGCCAAATCCATGAACGATACTTCTTCCACATAACAGGTGGGGAACACATCCACAACACCCTCCTCCGGCCTGATTTCAGACTGAATTGCCGTGGTCTCACTGCTGCAACCAACCCCAGTCTCAGCAATGATGGCATGCAGAGCCAATTGGTCAGCTCGAGCCTTCTTACGGAGGATAGAGGTCGCCAACGATAGAGCCCTCTCCAGCTTCTCCTTCCTTTGTCGCTGTGCTTTGTGAGTGTAGCAGGCCGAGCCACGGCGAGGCCTGCCCCGCTTCCTGGTCATAGTTGCCAAGGAATAAATAACAATACCGTGAGGGTGCAGCGAGATGAGAGTAAACCAGGGCGAGGGAGAAACAGAGCTGCACCAGAGCTCCCAGACGAAGGGGAGAGCTGAAGCGAGAGCAGACCAATTCTGACCAGGCGCTCGAAAAAATAAGCTGCCCAAGGCCAAATGCACCTGGCTATCCATAAAATCTAGCATGCTGAGTGTGCTGTGAGCGAGAGTGTTCGTGCGAGGGAGGTGTCCCTCCACCGTATAACTGTTGTTATGGCCGTCTACCATCGTTAATGCAGGGCAGGAGGGTGGCGTCCATCAACATTTATGCTATGGCCTAGTGCTGAGCTAGGTGTCGAGGAGTGTCCGCGTGTCACCCCATCCAAGGTATCTTCAAGTCTTTAATTGGCGAGGATATGGATATTTATTAAGGGTTAAGAGATTATATGTTATATTATGTGTAGATTTGTATGAAGGGTTAAGAGATTACATGTTATATTATGTGTAGATTTGTATGAAGATCTGTGTTATTATCCCTATGAGTGCTTGAGATTTGAGTTTCTAGGTTGATTTAATTTTTTTATATGTTATCACTATGTAGTTATTTATTTGTTATTTAATTATTTTTTTATCATGTAACTTTAGATAACATCTTCTTCATAGTGGACTTACATTACCTTACAACATCTAGCTGAGATTGCATTGTACAACATCTTATTTGACCTTATATTTAAAAATAATAAAATAACAAAGATGATTTATTGACTACATTCTTACATTCAAGGATTTATTAAGTACATAGAGACACATGTACTTGACATAAAAACTTATATCAATGTAGATCCATCTTAAACCATCTATAAAGCACAGGGATCAAATTTCTTGAGTAACTTTTTTGATCATTTAATATAAAGGAATTAGTACATGACATGGAATTAAATAATAAAACAATTTACACCTCAATAAATTTGATCTCTTTCTATGATTGATAGATTCGGTAAAGATGGATCTAGGATCCATAAATTTTTAATGCTCATTTTGGATCAATACTCTTAATTCATTTGAATAATATGATTTACTAACATATTTAAATTCAATTTATTATACTAACTATTAAATTTTAATTATTATGAAAATGGATAAGATCTAGATCTAGGGGTTTTGAATATGGCAATGGATGAGGAGTAAGATGATTTTGGGGATGATTTTTTGAGGTCCTATATTCTCTAGGGGGGCCTTTTCTACTAAGGCTCTAGTGGAGTCAATGGTGTTATAGCCTTAATTTCCACTCTACAGGCCAGACTAGAGTTCAAGGAGGTTCACGTCACACTTCTTGGTTCTCCCAACCAATCAAAACAACAAGCGGTAGGATGAGATCCATGATAGCTTAGATTCTAGATTAGTGTTTGATCTTTGTTTAGACAACTTGGTTCGAGAGATAACCACATCCCTCACCTTGACAGGGTTTGCTAGTTATGCCACTTATAGGAGCCAAAGATGAAGGAGAATTTCATTTTCCAATGCCCCATGTACTATGAGATACTATTTCCCAATAGGAGTCAAGGAGATACCGATATCATAGATGCCTTGCTCTCTTCATGGGTGAATTCTTTGTGCAAAATTTTAGTGTCTTTGTGCCCCACCCCTAAGAAGTCTTTGTGTAAAATTTCAATCTCTTTGTACCCCATCCCTAAGAGAGACTTTTAGGAGGATCACGTCACACTTATTGTTTGTCCCAACAGAATAAGACAACAAGCGGTAGGATGAGATCCATGATGGTTTAGATTCTAGATTAGTGCGTGCTCGATCTTCCTTTCGACAACTTGGTCTTGACCCTGACGTAAGGGAGGGCTTGATTGACCTTTCCATGAAGAGATGTCCTTCCTGAACTCAATACATATATCAGCTATGGAAAATATAGATCAACGATGTGTGGCTCAAAAGTCGCCCCCCCTCATCCCTAACCACCATCCAATGCATTACTCCCAAGGTCGTTTGAGTAGCCAAGCTTCCATCTAGATTTTTTTCCACAAGTCCTTGCATATTATGATAGCTAGCATCCTCACTGTTGTGTTGCCCCAAGATCATGCATATAGGTCCTCTCGGCCCCGAACACTCCGTAGAGGATATTATCTGCAAGTGGTTTTCCCCTTTCACCATTAATAAAGACTCCAATGAGGACCCTATATCATGGTCCCCTCACACCTTAACAATGAATTTTAGCTCCAATAGAGCTTGACATCTTTTCTTATGCTTGACATTGAGACATCAACTTTTTGCATCTTTCTTGCACTCAGCATTTCATTTTCCAATGCCCCATGTACTATGAGATACTATTTCCCAATAGGAGTCAGGGAGCTACCGATATCATAGATGCCTTGCTCTCTTCATGGGTGAAGTCTTCGTGCAAAATTTTAGTGTCTTTGTGCCCCACCCCTAAGAAGTCTTTGTGCAAAATTTCAGTCTCTTTGTGCCCCACCCCTAAGAGAGACTTTTAGGAGGATCACGTGACACTTCTTGTTTGTCCCAACAAATCAAGACAACAAGCGGTAGGACGAGATCCATGATAGTTTAGATTCTAGATTAGTGCGTGCTCAATCTTCCTTTCGACAACTTGGTGTTGACCCTGGCGGAAGGGAGGGCTTGATTGACCTCCCTTGAAGAGATGTCATTCTACAACTCGATACATATATCAACTATTGAAAATATAGATCAGCGATGTGTGGCTCCAAAGTTGCCCCCCTCATCCCTAACTACTATCCAACGCATTACTCCTAAAGTCATTTGAGTAGCGAAGCTTCCATCTAGAGTTTTTTCCACAGGTCCGTGCATATTAGGATACTTGGCTTCCTCACTGTTGTATTTCCCCAAGATCATGCATATAGGTCCTCTCAGCCCTGACCACTCCATAGAGGATATTATCTGCAAGTGCTTTGCCCCTTTTACCATTAATAAAGACTCCAATGAGGACCCTATATCACGGTCCCCTGACACCTTAACAGTTANTTTCCCCAAGATCATGCATATAGGTCCTCTCAGCCCTGACCACTCCATAGAGGATATTATCTGCAAGTGCTTTGCCCCTTTTACCATTAATAAAGACTCCAATGAGGACCCTATATCACGGTCCCCTGACACCTTAACAGTTAATTGTAGCTCGAATAGAGCTTGACATCTTTTCTTATGCTTGGCATTGAGACATATCAACTTCTGGCATCTTTCCTGCACTTGCACCTTATTTTATATGTTGTTGTCAACATAAATTATTTGATATTTTCTTGTAGCTAGACATCTAGTTTTTTCCTTTTAGCTAGACTTAAGTTCTTTATGTTTTTCTGCTGTTTTTAGTGTTATTGTAGGAGTTTCTTTCGCACGCCCACTTAGTACTACACTAGATGTACTCTTCTAGTCCAATCAACCTACTTTATTAGTGGTACAAGAATGTACATGCACAAGGGCTACTAGCTAAAAGGAAAGATGATTTCATTGTTATTCTTCAAGGCAAAACAAGTTTATGTCATTGTAACGAAAGAACCTTTAGTTTTCTACATATTGGGTTTATTACACCGTAGAGTTATCTGGATTGAAAACTTACAGCCTAGTCCTACATTACAAGTCTACCTGATTAATAATTTTTCTTGTACAATGGAATTACTACATTAGAGGTTTTCACAAATCTGCAGTTCATTTCGAATGAAACTTGTGAAATGAGGTACAGGCAGGGTTAGCACATGTCAAGATTTTCATTAATGTAATCCTCGACAAACTACAAACTCTGAAATAAGAAGTTAGAAGATACAAATTCTAGTCATTACTTTGATATTAACTTTATTTTATTTTATTTGGTCACTTCATTTCAAATGGACTTTATTTTGCTATTAACTTTATTTTATTTTATTTGGTCACATCATTTCAAATGGCCTTAATTGATTCATTTTGTTTGTCATTAAACCAGGAAAAAATTGGTGGCCTATGAATGTTAATTGTTTATCATTTATTTTTATTTATTTTCATTCTTAAATTATAATTTTGAAATTTATAAGTCCCAACCCTATTAGTGATGGAGATATGTTGGCTAATTTTGACTTGTATCCCTACTGGATCTTATTGCCATTTATGACTCACCCTTAGTGGACAGTTATACAGTTATAGCCCATAATATTGGTTAGTAGTTATGCTTGAATTCCCATGTTTTAAAGGTTTGGGAGCAGTTAGTCATCTATATACTCTAGGCTTTGCCTCGTTTCTATTCGTCATGTGGGTTATAATAATGTGATTTATTGATTTATTTGGTTATTGCCGGTACCTGACCTATCTTGTGTTCTAGGGTAGGGTAGTTCATGTGATCATTATGTCAACAATCTACATTCCTGATGGTTGTAGCATTATAAATTCAACATTGTATTAGAGTTGCAGTATTAAGTCTTCTTGGCCTTGCTCACTTGTCCTCAGACTCATTGTTGATATCAAATATTTTTCACCCATTCGAAGAGGAAGTGAAGAACTGCTGATTTTTGAACTTTTTTCCAGAAGACATAGATTTTTAGAGTTAGTTTGAGTACAACTCATTTTTAGCTCAAAGTCGTTGATATCCATTTTTTTTCACCCATTCCAAGAGGAAGTAAAAAACTGTTGATTTCTGAACCCTTTTCCAAAATATTTATATTTTTGATCTATTACAACACATTTTAAATCAATTATCTTGCACATCTCTGATATTTTGCATACTGTTGTAGCGTGTCTGTTTTCTGCACTTTGTTTGGAGACAATGTTTCAAATGGAAATACAGTTTTGGTGTTTGACCTGCTACAAATTGGTTTTGCCCTAGACTCTTTGCAGATCTGTTTTAGGGAGTATTTTTCTGTTGTTGTTTTTTGGTTCTTTGAGCTACAACAGCGAAAATTTCTTTCAGAAATGTTTCTCCCTGCCTTCTCCCAAATCTTCCCTTTCTCTGATGATTTTTGGTATTGTTTTGGGGTTGTAGTGTCTATTTTAGGGAAAATTTGTGCTTGCATGGTTCATTTTTCGTGCTCTTTCTTGGTTGATATTTAAGAGAAGAATTTTGGGACAAAACTTCTGGCCCTGTTTTGGCCTTGTCGCAGTCCCTTCACAACCATTTTCTTGTTTATGTTGGTGGACCCTCAATCTTTCCAACAAACCACGTGTTTGAGTATATCTATCTTGTGTACCTAGGGCACATTTTTGGAGAGGATTGTTGGTTATTTTTTCATTCGTTGTTGTCATAGGGACATCACTTGTGTGTGCCTAATTTTGTGGTTGGTTGGAGGTATTTTGTGCTTTTTAGGTTGTATTTCAACATATTTGACGGTTGGTGTGGTTTCTGATCTAGGGCACGATTTTCACACAGTGCAAACC
>ML785739.1:384185-403300 GCA_009831015.1 Picea engelmannii
CTCATGTCTGTCGATTGAAGAAAGCCTTATACGGATTGAAGCAAGCTCCCAGAGCTTGGTATAGCCGTATAGACAGTTTCTTGACGAGCTTGGGCTTTACCAAGAGTAAAGCAGATTCAAATCTCTACTTCAAGATCATGGAGGATGAACCAATAATACTATTACTATATGTGGATGACTTATTCTTAACTGGAGAAGAAAAGCTCATCACTGAATGTAAACAGAGACTTGCCGCTGAATTTGAAATGAAAGCCCTTTGCCTAATGCATTACTTCTTAGGTCTTGAGGTATGGCAGAGTCCGGAAAGAATCTTCCTTAACCAGGGGAAGTACACGGTCGAAATTTTAAAGAGATTTGACATGCTAGAATGCAAGTCCATGAATAATCCCATGGAAGCAAAGCTGAAGCTGCTGGTCGATACTTCGTCAGATTTGATAGATGCCACTCTGTACAGACAGATTACTGGATCGCTGATGTACCTGACAAACACCAGACCAGACATCTGTTTTGCAGTAAACACCTTGAGTCAGTTTCTGGTAGATCCCAGACGTGTTCATTTAGTGGCTGCAAAACATGTGATGAGGTACCTTAAAGGTACAATGGATTATGGTCTCAACTATGATGGAGATCATGACTTCACACTGAATGGATATACTGATGCAGATTGGGCAGGAAGCGTTGCTGACAGAAAAAGCACTTCCGGATGTTGTTTTAGTTTGGGATCAACTATGATCTCGTGGCAGAGTAGGAAGCAATCCAATATTGCTCTTAGCATACCGGAAGCAGAGTACATTGCCGCATGTTCTGCAGTTGCGAAGCTATATGGCTTCGAAAGTTGCTGACAGACCTATTTGATTTGGAGATGAGAGAAACCGCGATTCTATGTGAAAATCAAAGTTGCATTAAAATGACAGAGAATCCTGTGTTCCACGACAGGTCGAAGCACATAGAGATCCGCTATCATTTCATTTGCGACATGGTACAGAGAGGAGCCTTGAAGCTCCAGTACATTAGCACGAATGAACAGGTTGTTGATGTGATGACTAAGCCTCTATCTCGTGTAAAGTTTGAACACTTTCGAGATAAGCTTGGTATTGTCCTAAATGACCTTCCCTGAAAGGGGGAGTAGATGTATTCCTTGCTTCTGACCTCGTTGTTAGATGTAAACCAAGATGAGTCATGCTTCTGACCTCGCAGTTAGACGTAAAGCATGACATCGTGTGATCGTTGCTTCTGACCTCGCTGTTAGACGTAAAGAAAGATGAGTCATGCTTCTGACCTCGCTGTTAGACGTAAAGAAAGATGAGTCATGCTTCTGACCTCGCTGTTAGACGTAAAGCATGACGCTATGCGATCCTTGCTTCTGACCTTGTTGTTAGACGTAAAGCAAGATGAGTTATGCTTCTGACCTAGTTGTTAGACGTAAAGCGTAACGTCGTTGATTCCTTGCTTCTGACCTAGTTGTTAGACGTAAAGCAAGATGATTCCTCGCTTTTGACCTCGTTGTTAGACATAAAGCGAGATGTTGATGTGTTCCTTGCTTCTGACCTCGTTGTTAGACGTAAAGCAAGATGAGTCATGCTTTTGACCTGGTTGTTAGACGTAAATCATGACGCTGTGATTCCTCGCTTCTAACCTAGTTGTTAGACGTAAAGCGAGATGATGATATTACTTGCTTCTGACCTAGCTGTTAGACGTAAAGCAAGATGTGACCGACACTGAGCTACCAGCTTAACTGCTGTGACATTGAGCTAATGTAGTACTGTGATGTGCCAGCCTAGTGCTGTGATGAGGTATCATTTTTACTGATACATATTTGATGCAGATGATGATAGCATTCCTTCGAGAATGATGATGCTGTTGATGAAGAAAATCCAAATTCCTCCCCCCCCCCTCAAACTTGACCAATGGATTTTTGGATTAGTGCTTCTGGTTTTCTGGTACTTCTAGTACCTGTGAAAACTAGGGTTTCACTTTTTGGGAGTTCTATCCACTGAAAAGGTGCGCTGAAGGTGCCAAAGAGTTCTTTGGGCTAGGGCACACTTTTCTAGATGGATTTTGGGATGAAATTCCTCTTCAATAAAAAGCCCCAATTTTCTTGTACGACAATAGTGACGTTTTTCCTTTTCCTTGTGAAAGATGCTTGTGCAATGGGTTCTTCAAGACCTATGCTCTGAAACCATGTTGATTTGTTAATAAGCTAGGTTAAGAATGTAGTTCATTTCAATTTCATCATGTCTTAACCATAAACAAGAATGTTGCAACAACCAAGATCACAAGAAGAAACACCATGCACAAGAACACAAGAAGTATCCTGGGAAACCCTTCTCAATAAGGGAAGAAAACCCAGCCAAATCCTTTGCTATATTCTTCAAAAGAAAGACCACCACCAAGAATGACTTAGCACACAAGAGGGTGCTTAATCCCTAGAAGACTAGCTCCCAAGAGAGGTGCACTCCTTTTGCCAAAGAGATGTGCTTGCTGAAATTTCCAAACACACAAGAAATATATGATTCTACAATGGAGAATCATCCTTTACTTATATTATACTTGACCACTCAACAAATACGTCTATTGGCTCAATAGGGCCGACCTTTCTAAGTCAAATATATTATTATTATTATCCTAATTAATGTTAATATTAATATTAATTATCTTTTACATTTATTATTAAACATATTAAGGTGGGGCCAACCTGTACCCTTTACATAACAATTAGGGTTACAGGTAGGTTTGACTCTTGAACAATATATAGAAAAGGATTGGATACACCCACTAGTGCTCATTCACTAGGGGCACATCCATAGGGATGCCATAGCTCTAATTCATTGCATTACACAGAGGAACCAGGTCTTCACGTGTTCACTTATGCTCGTCCATAGGCACGTTCACTCTACACATCTACTTTCCCACTACCACCGATAGGAGAATCATCTAGAGTCTTCTCATCAACTCTGCTGCTCAGAGGAGGCTATCACATCATCTTCATTTATGTTCACATGACGATGTGCCCAACAATTTTAGGATTTCACATGTTCACCTTGTGCTCAGCCACAGGCACGTCCTAACTCAACAGATCACTTTTCCACCGTATAATCATTTGGAGTTCTTCTCACTCACGTCATGGATGAGGTCATCTCTATGCTCCTAGCTATGTCCCCGGCAGGAACCACGAACCCTTAGGTTACTGATGAGCTAGGGTGCTTCAGTTTAGTGCAGAGGGCAACAAATGAAGAGGGCGCACCACAGTTTGAGCACTTCTCTTTATGGTTCTTGTGGCAAGGCTTGTGAGGAGCTTGCTATGTATACAGGTTCCATTGTATTTCATTACTTGTTTTATCTCTTGCTTTGATAATCATTATATAGACATATATCCCGAACTGGTTTCCTCCGGGGGTTTTTTATCCAGGGTCATGTTGACCAAAAATACCTGTGTACAAAAATGCATGTGTTAGTGTTTTAGATTTGTTCATTTTCAGCTGTAAAGATCTCTAGGTGTGTTGTACTTATTTTAGTATGCATGTGCTAACTTCTGTTTACTAAAACTACATGCTAGAGCACCTCAAATTGGAAGTGCAACCGTAACAAATCAACAAGAAGTTCTTGGATTGTTGGCTGTCCTAAAATAACAGAAAATACTTTACATAATAGTTGAAACTTAGAGCCTAACTGTGGTCAAAGACAGACCCAATAGGCATGCTTGATAGGACCTGAAAATCTTCAATATATACATTCATATCTTTCACTTGGTACTTACCTATTTGATTGAAATTACACGTAATTAATACCTTGCTTATGTATAAGAAATAATGCAATAATAACGAATAAGATTACAAATGAAATGGCGCTATGTTCAAACAGATATTGTAAACAAATACATGGAACAATCATTTCCAACATTGTGTGCTCCATTTTTATTGACATTCAAGGATGATGGTTATTGTTTATAAAAAAAACAGGCCACACTGAGTAAATATACCTAAGCTCACCAAATGGATTGACACCATCTGTTGCCAATGAAATCTTAACATTATGAGTTTCTTATTTAAAAATCGGCTATCTTTCTTTGATGTACCTAAATGCATAAGAATATGGAAGCATTCGAAGAACACCATCTTCGCTTATGTTCCATGATTGGTAATCCATAAACTGTACTATGCTTTCACACTTGAACAATTGTTGCAAACGTGGAATTATCGGAATATGACAAAGAACCTTGTGAGGCACTTGTTTTGTTACTTGATCGGTTCGATATCTACTAATTTGAAATTGCGAGAATTTCATTTCCGATGCATATTTTCCATAATATATAATATGATCATTAGGACATGCATCAATAACTTGATACTCCATTCCAATATCTTTCATAATGGAAGATAACTCTCGGTATGTGCGAGGTAAATTATTTTATGGTAGTAAGAAAAATTCACCTAACAATCTACAACATAAAAATAACTACTTAATGTAAATAATAGTAATCATAAATATAACATCCTGAATATATTACACATTAATTGACACTAAAAAAATAGAAAAATGATTTCGACCTTTATGTAGATGTGATAAAATATATCATTACATATCTTAACATCTGTGTGAGAAAATTGTTTGACGAACCATTCAATACCTTCAAGTTCACCAACAACATTATAGTTGAGAGAAAATTTGTTCTTCAACCTTCATAAAGGGGTTGTTGTGCCTTCTCAAGCAAAGGTATATCATGAATATCATCAAAGTTTTCATCCTCATCGATAGGAGTAAAGATGTCCTGGATCAATCTATCTGTCCCATCATATGGCTCAACAGTATTATTGGTGTCATCGTCTAATTCCATAGAATTAACTTGATCATGATGATCTTCAATATCCATGCGACCATCTTCCTCAACCTATACAAAAGTATTTCTACTACTACTAGGAACTGCATATTCATTCGGCGATAGACACCTAGGAGGATTTTCCTTTATAATTACAAAAATTAATCAATAAAATTAATGTATATATATAACAAATATTAAAACAAAAGAAAATTTTATAAATATTACAGTCAATAGTGAATACACATAGTACAATATATAATTACAATATTGAATAACATACCGTGGGACAATATGAGAACCCCCCTTCAATGTGCCCATATTTCAAACAATGTGTCTTAATTGTTTTAAATAGAAGTCTTCTTATGATAAATACCCTGCATTTATTACAAGGGCATTCAAGTTTCACATTTTGTCTTTCCTCCATTGTCACCTTTAACCTAATACATTTTTACCACATAAGGTCCAAAGCTTCAATATAAGAAAATAAGTAAATCATTAAACAATTATAAAAGAGAACTAGGCCAGTATAAGCAATTAAACTTCTATCTGCATAAAAATTAGTTGGCCGGTTATGTCATGAGTATTTAAAACAAGACAAAGAGAATTAAAAATTTCTAATTTAAGCTTCAGAGTGCGTCCAAAATCCAAGTTACATAAATCAAGAATTCGATGTGAAACAAGGCACAGGTCATAGAAAAGAGATTATTACATGCGTTGAATAATGAACAGACGATTAAACTTTTATAGATGTTGCAACTACCACTAAATTGTCACAATCAGTGATCTCACATGAAAGTGAAGGTTTACCACTGTTAACTACATGCATGTCAGATCCAGTGGAGACTCAGTTGAGATAACATGTGAAAGGGACAGTTTGACTATCAGTTGTGAAATTAGTGAGTACACTCATGCAACCACACACAGATTGGATGTGCCCATGAGGAATGTGCATCCTAGGCAAGAGGAATTCATTCATTGCAGAGATTTCCATTAGCAAGGATTGCGTAGAGGAGGCAGGCTGTCTGGAAGCAGTAAATTGGCACATGAATTTGTCAATTTTTGTATGACAATGTGAAACAATTGTATATTGTATTGAGAGCTCTTGGATTAGATTTTTGTATGAGATTGTTTCATGATCCATGATATATACATAATATATGATAATGGGGTTTTTAGCTTTATGTTTTCCCGATAAAACATCTGTGTTATGTGTGATTGATCTTTCTTCTTGATATTGCAATTGGCGATCGTGTTTTAAATTCCGCAAGAATATTTGTAGAAGCGATTATGTATTTAACAGTGGCATATACTTGATAGATTAGGAGAATCCAGGCATTACATAATTTGTATTAAAATTTCTACATGGTATCAGAGCACAAGAAATTGTAGAAGCTGAGTTTGTGATTGGATAGAATTCAAATTTGCAGAAAGACTTTCTTGGTGCTACAACTGATTCAAGATCGAAATGGATTTCAATCGATTGAGGTTAGAGTATGCACTCGAGGGAAGCTTGAACTACATTTATTGGAAGTACAGGATGGAGGCAGTACTCTAAGACAATGGTTTGAAGGAATTCATCGACAAAGATGTTCCTAAGCCATATGCTGCAAATCTTGATGCATGGAAAAAGAAAGTGGAAAAGGCGAGAAGGATCATGTTGGAGGGAGTACGAGACCACATTGTCTCAAACCTCCATGGGAAAGCCACACCATATGCAATTTGGAAGACTTTGACGGATCTATTCCAAAACAACATCGACCGTAGGAAATTGGCGCTCAAAGATAAACTCAGGAAGATCAAGATGGAAAAGGGCGACTCCATTCCAAAATATCCCACGAAGCTTTTCCAATGTCGGGATGAGTTGGGGAGTGTGGGAATAACAGTCGTTGATGATGATTTAGTGATCTTGTCTCTCCTAGGACTTCTCAAGAATTGGCATAGTTATCAAGGCTCTGTCAATGGAAGGGAAAAATTGCCAGATTGGGAACGACTATGGTTGGATTTGGTGCAGGAGGAGTTCAGGTGGAACACCAGAGATGGATCTTCATCAAAGCATGATGATGAAGAGGATTGTACTTTGGCTTCCAAGGAAAGGAAAGGGAAGGGGAAGAAATTCCATTCAAAATCCGAGTCTAAAGGCAAGAAGTTGGATTTATCCAAAGTGAAGTGTTTTCACTGTCACAAACATGGGCATCTCGCTACTAACTGTCCGCAGAAGAATAAGAACAAGATGGATGCTGGAGCTGCAACTAGTGAGGCCCTTGTCTCATAATTTGAACTTGACTTCTCCTTGATCGCATGCATGGCATCAAGTGCATTGGGATCGGTGTGGTATTTAGATAGCGGCGCTTCGTTCCACATGACGAGAGATAATGAGCTTTTCAGTGACTTGGAGGAGAAAGATCTCAAAATGCATATAGAGATGGCTGACAATGGATGATATAGTGCGACTGGAATTGGTATTATTACTTTTTAGAGGGAGTTAGGTAAACCATTTCAATTGAAAGATGTTATGCATGTTCTAGGTCTGAAGAAAAACTTGGTCTCAGTTGCAATGTTGGTGGACAGAGGCTATGATGTTGTTTTCAGCGATGGAAATGCCTTCCTGCGACATAAAACAATGGGTCAAGTCAAGAAGATAGGGATTCAAGTTAAGAATCTCTACAAGCTAGAGGTAGATGGTTGCACTGCCATGATGGGCAACGCAGAAAAAGTTGTGAGCTGGGATGAGGGCGAATTATGGCACAGGCGATTGGGCCATCTTCATCATGGAGCCTTGAAAATCATGCAACAAATATCTACTGGACTTCCAATGGGAACACTTGCTCAGTTAGATTAGTGCAAGGGTTGCACCATGGGGAAGTATGTAAAGTCCACCTTTCATGAAAAGGAGAACCGTGCTTCGGTGATCCTGGAGAGAATTCACAGAGATGTTTGTGGACCATTCTCGGTTGCTTCAACAACAAAACATAAGTATTATGTTATTTTTGTTGATGACTTTTCTCATAAATGCTGGATCTTCTTCATGCAGAAGAAGGATCAAACATTCTCAAAGTTCTCTGAGTTTAAAGGATTGGTGGAGAAAGAGTCGGGGAAGCAAGCGAAAGCTCTGAGGAGCGATAATGGTGGAGAATACATCTCTAACGAATTCAAAGACTTTTGCAGCAAAGAAGGAATTCAAAGAGAACTCATAGTGCCTCATAACCCACAACAAAATGGGGTCGCGAAGAGGAAGAACATAACGATCATGGGTGCATCACGAGAGATGTTGCATGATCAGGGCCTACCAATGCATTTGTGGGCAGAAGCATGCAACACTGTGGTTTATGTGCAAAACCGTTGTCCTCATAGAGTACTTGGCATGAGTACACCTGAATAATCTTTCACTGGTAAGAAACCTGATGTTTCTCATTTTAAGATTTTTGGCTCATCTGTTTATGTGCATGTGACCAAGAACGCCAAGAAGAAGTTGGAGCCGACTACTGAAGTTGGGATATTTGTGGGGTACACAGAAACACCCCATAATTATCGTGTGTATTTGCCTAACAATAAGATGATTGTTATGCGACGGGATATACAATTCGATGAGGGGAAAGCCATGTGGTTATTGCTTGAGAGGGAGCTAGAATTGCATGTAGAGGAGGAACTATTGGTTCCCAAAAATGAGTCTCAAGATGTGGATCAACCACATGAGGAGGTTCATGGAGTGGAGGAAGCCACTCATGCAGAACCATCCATCATAAATGGTAGAAAGCTCACCACGGAAGTTGATAGATTGAGACTAGATGTTGTACAGAATGTAGGAGCCCCTACTTCACAGTGCAGATAGAGATAGTCTCCTAATCGATTTACTAGATACATGGCTCTCATGAGAAAATGTATTGTGACTGAACCATCTTCCTTTGAGGAAGCAGTGCATGATCCCACTTGGGTTGATGCAATGGTGGAGGAGTATGACTCCATTGTCAAAAATAGTGTGAAGCAGTGCAGGATCCCACTTGGGTTGATCCAATGGTGGAGGAGTATGACTCCATTGTCAAAAACAGTGCATGGAAAATTGTCTCAAGACCGGTCAACAAATCAGTGGTAGGTTCGAGATGGATCTACAAGGGTAACCTTTTAATCATTATTCTTTATGTTGATGATTTAATACTGATTGGTGATGAGTAGTTGATACACTCATGGAAGAAGGACCTTGCAAAGGAGTTCTAGATGAAGGATATGGGCCTTTTTCATTATTTCCTTGGATTGGGAATATGGCAGCGAGATGGTGAACTTTTTGTGTCTCAAGGCAAAAATGCAAGGGAGATACTGTGTAACTTTCACATGGAGGGCTGCAAACCCATGGATACTCCTCTTCCAGGAAACTAGAGGAAAGAGGATGCTACTTCTGGAGAGGTAGTGGATGCTGCTGTCTATCGACAGTTAGTGGGTTCGCTAATGTATCTAGTGAACACGAGACTGAACATTTGCTATGCGGTTAACCAACTGATTCAAGCGATGGTTAAGCCTACCAAGCTCTTTTGGAAGTCGGGTAAGCATGTCCTGAGATACTTGAGGGGAACATCTAAGTATGGCTTATGGTATAGATATATGGATGAGGTGAAGTTGCATGGCTTCACGGATGCAGATTGGGCGAGCAACTCAACAGATAGAAAGAGCACATCAGGGGGGATCTTTAGTATTGGATCTACAACTGTTTCTTGGTACAACAGGAAGCATAGATCTATGGCACTCAGTTCAGTGGAAGCGTAATACATGGCAACGAGTCAAGTTGTATGTGAGGCTATCTGGATGAGAAAGATCTTGGTTGGCTTGTTTGGTTCTCATTTAGATCCAATAGTGATTCATTGTGATAATCAGAGTTGCATTAAACTATCGATTAATCATGTGTTTCATGATAGATTTAAGCATATAGATATCCAGTATCATCATATCATAGATTGTGTGCAGCGGAAGATCATGTTGCTTCAGTACATTCCTACGGAAGATCAAGATGCAGACATTCTGACGAAGGTGCTCACCAGGAGAAAATTCGAATACCATAGAGACATGATCGGGGTGAAGGATAATCCCTTTCTTGTTGAGAGGGAGTGTTGAGATTCAACAAGAAGATCCTAGTGAAAATTATGCACCTACACTAAGATGGAGCCTCAGGCTATTTTTAGGTGGAAGTCTATTTTTAGATGATGAACAAATTCTATTTATAGATGATGTCTATTTATAGATGGTGAACGAATTCTATTTATATATGTATGTCGACTATTATTATTCCTTAATAATAGTTGGACAATAAATATTAGTCTATTCTCAATGAGCACTTGGAAATAGTTAACTGAAGTGGCAAATCAGTTAGCTATAGGAAATTTGAGTTCAAAGGTTGACTGGTGGGACATGCAAGTCGAATTAGTTGTAACTGAGTGATTCAAAGTTGTAGCAGAGTTAGATGTGTAGTTATGTGAGTTGTGAAGTAGTTTAACTCAGTTAAGTGAGTTAAGCTCAACTGTACTAGTTGTAACTGAACTTACACTAGTGATCGTGTAAGTTCATGCATGTTAGATCCAGTGGAGACCCAATTGAGATAACATGTGAAAGGAATAGTTTGACTATCAATTGTGACATTAGTGAGTGCACTCATGCAACCACACACACATTGGATGTGCCCATGAGGAATGCGTAGCCTAGGAAAGAGGAATTCATTCATTGCAGGGATTTCCATTAGCAGGGATTGCGCAGAGGAGGCAGGCTATCTGGAAGCAGTAAATTGGCACATGAATTTGTCAATTTTTGTATGATAGTGTGAGACGATTGTATATTGTACTGAGAGCTCTTGGATTAGAGTTTTGTATGAGATTGTTTCATGATCCATGATATATACATAATATATGATAGTGGGGTTTTTAGCTTTATGCTTTCCCGGTAAAACATCTGTGTTATGTGTGATTGATCTTTCTTCTTGATATTGCAATTGACGACCGCGTTTTAAATTCCGTAAGAATATTTGTAGAAGCTATTATGTATTTAATAGTGGCATATACTTGTTAGATCAGGAGAATCCAGGCAATACATAATTTGTATTAAAATTTCTACAAATGATATGCCAAAAATGAAAATACATAAAATATAACCCTAGAATAGTGACATCATGCCCTAGGAGAGTGACGTAGTGCTCAAAAGTGTGACATCAAGCCTCTAGGAGAGAGACATTAGGCCTTCAAAGGCCAAAAGGCATGCTCCAATGTGCAACGATTTGAAGCAAAGTGTCTCCTCATGCCAAATAATATTCGGAACCACATCATCCATCAAACCCTAGCCTCTAAGGTGACATCAAGGCCTAGAGGGTGACATCATAAGACTCCAAAGGCAGTGTCCTCCATCCTCTGTGCACAAAGGCTTCGGGTGCTCTTCCTAGCTAGTGGGATTCTCAGCTCACGTATGTGACACACTAACCAAAGATGCTCAAACTAAGACCATATTTCCATCGTTCAATGTTCTATGGGTGTGAGAGCCATTTTCTAAGGGTGTTGAGTCACCGGATGACTCACTGATCTCCATCACATGTGCCAAAGTCCTGTAATAAGGCACAACATCCCGAGCACAACCCAGGATGTCTCTCAAAGAACCATGTCAGGGCCATTCAAACAAAGCATAATAGAAGACAAAGTAAACCAACTTTCGTATGATAAGTTAGTCCTTAAATCATGCAAAGTACGTTGATGTCTAAGATACAAGCCATGCGAATAATTCACCCCAATATTCCCTTCAAGTATCACCCAAGCCCAAGATCTTGTGAGGGTTACCAATTTTAAGTATAGGAGGGCCTTCATCCAATCCTATTAGGTGTGCCACCTAGACAGGAAATCAATAACCCAAGTAGAGGGATAGGTCATGAGAGTGACAAGGGAAAGTAAAAACCCATCAATAGTAAGTGTGAAGATGTTATGGTTTAAGGCTTCATTCATGGCTTATGATCTCCATCTCTATGATCACTTTTGTTGAGGGTGCGCTTGCTCTTGAGTTAGCCAATATTTGCGTGCCACCGTTTTACAAACCCATTCATTAGCCATGTTTCCAATCCCTTCTTTCATTTATGATTTTCAAATTTGAGGGTCCCCCTTTATGCTATGTTCACTTTCTTTTTACGTCACATTCATATTCTTTTATAGCAACTGCAATCTATCTTGGGCTGCTAGCCCATTTCTCATAAGAGTATGGGCCATAGTCGATGTTTAGGATATGTGAAAGGATTTATGATGAAAATTGTTAAGTATGGTCGGGAGTAGAACAGTATCTTGGGAGGCCCCCCCATTATTACCCCTTTTCCTGGGTGGTGACAATATGGGACTATGGCACAGAAGTTGATCACCAAGGTGAAATAGGGAAACCAAGACAATTTCTCAAGCAAGTGATCCACTATCCAACTTCAACTGATGATCCTTGTCCACATGCCCAATAAATTAAACACAACACCTTACATGAAAAAAATACTAACCATAATTCATCGTGACGCTGAATTACCATGCCTCATACCATGGGTTGCTTGAATATGACGAGCCTTGACCGACCTATGTTGGGAGGAAAATTAGGGGGGATGTTGGGTTGTCATTTGTGGACATGATGATGATCATCATAATGGTGTATATCATGTTCTCCATTGCGTTCCTCGAGACATGATCTCCTCCAGTTAGCCCTATGCATGGGGGGGTTAGCATCTGACTCCAACATGGGGACATGTGCTCACCGTAGAGCGCATGAGAACCTTAACATCTCTGGTTGTCCAAGACCTGCAATCATGTGCCCACTTCAACTAACAAAGCAATTTAGAAGTATCTGTCGGTGGATGTTATCCACCGACAGTCAGTGATAGTCCAAACCATACTGAAAAGAAAATTTTTCCTTAACTATGAAATGACAAAGAAAAATATTCAAGTGCAATTTCTAACATGTATTCATTATATGAAAACAAGAACTTAACATGTATATTCAAGAAGATTCAAGTAGACTAGCATGATATGTGTGATTCACCATACAAATGCAATGCGAGATGCATGCCTACCCTACCTACTCTAATCTTTGTTAAGTGGAATGCTAGGTATAATCATATAACTAGTACAACCATACTAGCATTGTATTAGAATATCCACTCTTGTGCTTCATTAGAAATAAACATAAAGATAAGTCAAACATAAAAATATCACGAGTTAGAGCAATCATTATATCACATCCAATCATAAAATCTAATTCATGGAGGTGGGAGGGAGGGAAAAAATTATGTCAAGTCACATTCCCGCAAGAATTCTCAATCCACCTCTGAATAGGGTTGTGACAAGATGAATACTCGTAAGGCTAACTTGGATATCTCGAAGGTTGACTGCCCCAGACCTCATCACTCCCCAATGCCTGAGAAGGGATGAAAACAAATTTGGAAGATGATTGATAATTACTCGAGGGGAGGTTGAAAGAATGGAATGTCAAATTTCTTCTTAAAGCATCCAACCTACACTTGAGCTATAAGATTTTTTTTTTACCTTGGAGACAACTTGGGACAAGGAATGTGTTTCCCAACTACATCCTCAACGACATAACGAGATGAAGAGAAAGAGGAAGGTTGGAAAATATCATCATAAAAATCCTTCTCTGGGCAAATCATGATATCACCTTCATCAAAGTTAGAAGGTGGTTGAAAATATTCTTCATAGAATAAATCCAAATGCTCAAAATAATATCCATCAAAACCACTAGTATACGACCATAAATATTCATGGGAATTCTGCAATAAGTCATCCTTGGGTGGTTGGAACAAATCTGTAATCATGTCATCTTCTTGTAGAAATAACATATAATTGTTCTAATGGAAACAATTTAAAATGACCATCAATATCATAAATGGGATCTCCATTAAAACCATAACAAGTCACATCCCATTTACGTCTCCCGACATGTATAAACTCATCAATATTGTCAATCACATCATCACTTTCATTATAGCATGAAGGGACTAGTGCATCCAAGGGTTCCTCTAGCACTTCTTCTCTTTTCCATTCATGAAATGCATCATCATCGAAAACTTGGGAAGGAGTGTAACTTACCACGCTCTTTTCTTCTTGTGTAGGAGGAATGGAGGATTGGATAGCTTCATCAAATAGAGGAGAAAATATAGATGCTTCATCTTCATGACGAGTCTTTTCACAGATTAAATCTTCAACATGTTGTGTTCCATCAAATTATTCTTCTTCGTCATATTCACAAGGTGACTCATGCTCTACTTAGTGTATCTGGTGATCTTCCTCATGATCCACCTTTTCAGGTTCTTTTTCTTCAGTAAATTCTTCGTTATCTTCAATAGGATCATAAGGTAATTCTTTCTCCTCTTCAAGGGGTTGGTAACCCTCTTAGTAAACCTCTTCCTTGGGTTCTTGGTCTTGAATATGGTGCACCTTCTTGAGATCTTCTACAATCTCAGTGGTGAACCCTTCGTCCTCAAGGACTATTGTGAGATCTCGAAGAACATATTCATATTTTTTAAAATATGGGTGCCAATACTCAATAAATCTTCCAATGAGATCTATGAGAGAAGATATTCCCTTTGGCTTGCAACAATCCTTAACCCAAAATTTCACTTCCAAGGGAAGACAATATATGAATAACTTTATTCCTTTGTCCTCGTGTTGTTGTTTTGTTTCCAATAGATACTCAAGGACCTCTACAATATGAATGACAACAAAAACATCTAATTTTGTATAGTATTCCAACCATCTTGCATCAACATCAAACTCATTTGGGTATCTGGGAATGTTCTTGAAATCAATAGAAGGATATCTCTCATGAAAATCCCATGGTGCCATAGTTCCATCACTTGAGAGTATACAACATCACAAAGGTGAGAGCGAGATGACAGTTAGGAATATATCAATGGAGTTACATATAATCCCCTTTGGATCATCAAAGGAAGGTGAGGGAACTATCCTCAATGGAATTTCTAGGTAAACTTTAGAGATAAGGGCTTTAAGAGAAAATTTACCAAATGATATGTCATTGAGGAGAGTAACTCAATCCTCCCCAACAACGATGCCAACATGTTATAGTAAGATTTGTACTTGTGAAAATCCCACCACAAGTAACCCAAACCTTGCGTAACTACAAAATATATTACCACTGTGACCTTAGTAAGAACTTCCCACATTTTAGTGATGGAAGAGGTCCAACACAAGGGAGGCTTCCCTGGTAACCTTAAGGGATCAAACTAGCAAGTATAGTATCCAAGCCTATTGTCCCCTCTCTTGATATAAGGTTGTTTGAGTACCTGCCCAGAACAAGAACACTTTATGGCATATATTTAATGATTTCCAAGTTCAAACATGCAAGAAATACCTCTTGGAGACACCGGACAATGAAAGTTTCTATGACTGTTATGAATTTGCAGCAATGAATAGTAGTACAACAACAATAAATAAGTTATAACAACAACAACAATTATTGATCAGAAATGCAACAATTGACAAGGAAAACTTAGCACAAATCCACTATAACAATATCCAATTGTTAGGTGCAATTTCTGAAGTAGTTGGACCACCAATAGATGAGTGTATGCAACAAATTAAACAATTATTAGGTGGATGTAGCAAACTTTTGCAACAAGAAGTTTACTGGAAAGTTAGTAGAGATCTTAAGAGTGTTGAAAGAGAGTTTTTGTTGATCAATTTCACCACAAGAGAGATATGTAACTAGTGCCTTAGGGTTAAAAAGTCTCTATAACAACAAATGCAACAATACTTGAAGATTAAATTAGTAGAAACCAAGAGGTAGGGTTTAAACTATAATGTTATAACACATTAATGCCTTAGGGTTTAAACCTACAAGAGAAAGATCGCTAGAGTGCAAGCACATTTGGGATCTAGCAGGCTTTTCTCCCTTCTTAATGGTTCAACTAGGCTAAAATCAAATGTTTAGGGATAAAATCCTAAAGTGCTAGCACTTTAGGGATTTATGAGTCTAACCCTAGCAAGGTTTCCTTCACCAATTTAGGACAAAGTTAACCTTGTGAGAGAAGGAAACATTTATGCTTCTCTCTTAGGGTTTCACCAAGCAAGACGTCTAGCATGAAAAAACAAAATTACCATGAAATATTAATAGCATGCAGATAAAATTGCAAAAATTTCACATACTTCACCAAGATACCATGAGATAAAACCTTAATTGTAGAAATTCCATCCAAAATTTTTATCAAAGACACTCTACAATTGATCCTCCAAGCTTAACGCATGAGCAAAAGGAGCTAGTAGGCCAAATAGGGTGAAAATTTCAGAAGTATTCTCTCTCAAAGGAGAGTTGTGATGATGAAAAATGAAATGCGAGGGTGACCTATTTATATGAGGACACCCTAAACCAATTTGTCCACACAATTTTATCAACTACAAAATAGAAGAGGGCCGATGATCCGGATTATTTTCGGCACGAAATGAGATCGGAGATACAATATAGAAATGCATAGGGATATTGCAGATATTCAATAATATAACATAAATTTATCAAAGATGCAACCATAAACACAGATATACAGTAATACATGATTTCTATTAATGAAAGAAGTGTACAAAGACTGTAAAAATACAGAGTGAAAGACTCGCTAGAATGGTGGCAGCTTATCTCTGAGAAGAGATGTGACGGCTACTTGCATTCGCAAGAAGATGATTACAATGAGGCTCTGAAGGTCTTTTTACAATAAACAAGAATTCCAAAAGTCCTAGACATCCAAAAACCTAACCCTAGGAGATGAAGCGCCAAAAGTCATGTGGGCCCCGTTTGGGTAAGTTAGTACATCAACTTCCCAGGGTCGTAACTTTTGCATAAGATCTCCGTTTTAGGTGTATGATAGCTCATTGGAAATGTATCATCGAGGAGATTCATTTTGGGGGCTCAATAATTCCTTCGACTATCATTGAGAACCTCGATCTCGAAAAACCTTCATTTGGGCCCTCAAAATGGCCCCGAAAGTTAAAAACTGCTAAAAATAGTAAATTGTCAAATTTGTCATAAAACTCTTTTAAGCCAGTCGGAAAAGGTGGGTGGCCACCGATATCCACCTAGATCAATCCTCTCTCCTTAGGAAGCAATGGTGTCCATTGCGTTGAGTTCCCGGGGGAGAGGGAAAAACGTTTGCTGAATCTGCATCTTGGTGAGTTGCTTGCCTTGCTGGAGATGTCACGCTGCTCAGTTTGTGGAAGTCTGTCATGAATCTGTTGAGGGTGAGGCTGTTCAACAAGTCGGGCTACATGAGAGGATGGTGCACAAAAGGAATCTTTGCGCTTTGCTGCAACCTTGTCAACCTGCTTCTGTTGGATAGAAGGTGCTTGGGGAGAAGCTGTAGTGGTTGCAGTGTCCTTCTATTCCGCTTTTGAACAGATTGTGAAGAAGCTGAATTTTGTAGTATGAGATACTACCTTGTGACACTTTTTAGGTGGAACAGTAGTCGGAACTACCTCTGGTATTCTGTATAGATGACCCCCCAGAGAAACAATGACACTGTAGGGTCGAGACTCATAAACAACGTGGCGCTTTCACATATATGGTTGGCCCAAGAGAACATCACAGACATCTAGTGGGGAAACATCACATAATACCTCATCCTTGAAGGGTTGGATGCCATTTGACAATCGACATTGTTGGTTGACACAGAGATCTCGTCCTTGGCGAAGCCACCTAACGTTGTATGGCTACGGGTGTGGTGTTGTCGACAATACCAACTGTTTGACGACCTCTGTTGAGACGAGGTTCTTCTGGCTTCTGCTATCAACAATAAAATGCAGCAGGGTCCTCTTCACCCACATCTATGAATGAAAAAGGTGCTCCCGCTCTTCAGGATCTGTTGGTTCTTCAGGTTGAATTGTTATGGTCGCAACAATAGCAGTGGGGTCTGCGTCAATGATCTGTCCTTTACCAGTATTTTCAGAATCAGATTCAGAATCATGGTTCGGCTCCTTGTCTTTGATCTCGGCCACCAATGACTGTTTTGAGTGACATTCATCGGTGTTGTGCTAGGGGATTTTGTGGAAATCACACCATTTTCTGGTGTCCTTTGTCTTCCCGTGACCTTTCTTTTAATGTGGCTTGGACTGGTTTTCGAGAGACTGTTTGTTAGGGACGTCTTTGTCATACTTTGGTTGTTGCAGATTTGCAGAACCAAAATTCCGTTTGTTCTGGTGCTTAAATTTCTGCTCGATTTTACAAGCATATCGATAGGCATGACTGAATGATGAGATGTCCAGAAAATCCATTTCAGTTTGGATGTATCTGTGTAGAGCCCCATGGCATTTCAGAACCAAATGTCGTTCGGAGTCTTTGATACCCAGCTTGGTGTGCAAGGTATGGAAGGTATTGGTGAACTCCAGAACTGCTTGGCCCCTCTCTTGCTGTAGTGTGGTCCATCTCATGTACTGGTCCATCTCATGTATTGGTCCTCATAGTTGCCAACAGGGTAATACTGTTCCTTTATCGCATCCACAAAAAAATCCCAAGTGGGATCGACCCCATATATTCCAGACTCCTCTGTGGAAATTTGCTCCCAGTAAGTTTCCCACCAATGTTTGACATGAGGGAGAGATTTAAGGAGTGCGGAGGTGATTTTTTCTTTGTTGGAAAAATTGTGAACAGATAAATAACCTTCTAGTAGAGTTAACTATTTTTCTAGGGATTCTGCATCTATCCGTCCTTCAAATACAAGAATATCAAAATTAACTTGTACCTTCAAAGGCGAGGTGCCTCCAAAGTGGTCGTTTTATGAAGATGCGACGGATGCTATCGACAGACGTTTAAGAATGTGGGAAAAATTCTCCATCATTTCGTCCCTCTGTCGCGTGAGAGCTTGCTCAAGCAACAGATTGATAGGATCGTCTGCTCCGTCGTTTTTCTTTTCTTCCGCCATTGAGGGTTTCTTGGGTGTGCGAGAGCGATTGTTTTCAAGAGAGACAAGCTCGAGATCCAACTTGCTATACTCGGACCTTGTCGGGGACATGCATTGAAAAAACGATCAAGAGCAGCCTGCTCTGATACCACTGATCTGGATTATTTTTGTCACGAAATGAGATGAGAGATACAATAGAGAAATGCATAGAGATATCGCAGATATTCAATAATATAACATAAATTTATCAGAGATGCAACCATAAACATAGATATACAGTAATACACGATTTCTATTAATCAAAGAAATGTACAGAGACTGTAAAAATATAGAGTGAAAGACTCGCTAGAATGGTGGTAGCTTATCTCTGAGAAGAGATGTGACGGCTACTCACAT
>ML785739.1:415687-431577 GCA_009831015.1 Picea engelmannii
TGGTAATCACTTCATTTATGTAGTGTTGTATGTTGATGACATGTTGTTGGTAGGAAATAACATGGATGTTATCAAGGAGGTGAAATCGCAACTATCCTCCAAATTTGACATGAAGGATCTCGGTGTTGCTAACTTCATTCTGGGAATGGAGATTAAAACAGATCGTGCAAACAGGAAACTCTGGTTGAATAAGAGAAAATATGTTGAGATGATATTGCAGAGGTTTAATATGTATGGAAGTAAACTGGTCAAGGTTCCTATTCCTATAGGTGTAAAGTTATCTGCAAATAAGTGTCCCAAGACACAGGAAGAAGAAGAGGACATGTCCCATGTTCTGTATGCCAGTGCAGTTGGCAGTTTGATGTATGCAATGGTCTGTACTAGAATGGACATTGCACATGCAGTGGGAATTTTGAGTAGGTATATGTCAAAACCAGGGAAGGAGCATTGGCCAATAGTAAAGAGGGTCTTCAGGTATCTTCATGGCACTACCAATTATGGATTGTGCTACCAAGGAAGACTAGGATTGGACAGAGTGGTGGACATACATGGATTTGTTGATGTAGACTGGGCTGGAGATCTGGATCGTAGAAGATTTACAAGTGGGTATGTGTTTAACCTATTTGGAGGAGCAATCAATTGGATGAGCAAAAGACAGGTTGTAGTGGCACTCTCAACTACATAAGTTGAATACATGGCAGCCACTCATGCAAGGAAGGAAGCATTATGGTTACAAAGATTGTGTTCAGGTATTGGGTTGGTACAACAAGCAGTGAGATTAGATTGTGACAGTCAGAGTGCAATCTTCCTGGCAAAGAACACAACTTATCATTCGAAGATAAAGAATATTGATGTTCAATATCACTTTGTGAGAGACATGGTTGAGGAAAAGAAGGTGTTGCTGGAAAAGGTTGACACTTTGAAGAATGTTGCAGATTCATTGAAAAAGTCTGTGAGCACAGAAAAGTTCTCTTGGTGTAGAGAAACAATGAACATTTCTGCCCTGGATTGTTGACTATATAATACCCTGGACCCCTGGATGCAAAGAAAACAACAAGTGGGAGAATGTTGGGTATGTGTTATATTGTTTGCATGTGTGTGTGGGCGCATCAGATTCGACAAGTACGTCTGACGATCCCTCTAGTAGTGCTCTTTGTGTTGTGTGCGTCAGGCGCTTTCCTAGGGGGGTCCCAAGGGGGTCAGGGATGCCCCCCTGGTTACGCGCAACATTCGACCCCAGACGGTTTTTGCTATTTTTAGCGGTTTACTAAATTAATCCCGGATTAAGGGATTAGGGTTTTGGTATCTATGGAATACTTAAAAACATTGTATATATTGTATGGTGAATGGTGAAATTCGATATATGAATACAATAAAAGTTTTCCTGATTGAGGGTTTTCGGTATAAATTTTTGTGTACTATGTGAATGAGCCATTGATTAATTTCTTTTTTGCCTAAGAATCTATATGCATTGCTTTACTTCGCAGGTTTAAAACTTACACCCTTCCCATGATAACCTACCATTACATTGTATATTACATCGATCCATCCATAACATCATCCAATCAAGATTGTTTGTGATGAATAAATGTAGTGCATTCCACTCCTGACCAACTATATGAAAAAATAATAAAAATTACTAACAATAATAAAGATTAATAATTGATGGAAGAATATAATTTAATTAATAATTACAATATAGATAAAAATTAATAATGCAAAGTATTATAGATCTTAGCTACCATCTAATAATTACCTTTCACTTTCCTCATTCTACCTTTCCTAACCAATACCTCCCCTTCAATTTTGTTGATGGAGTTGACATCCCAAATGCGAGGCACCTTCATTCTTATTGCTAATTTAGGAAGATATTGACTAGTATACACCAAGGATTGATATACCATATAGACCTCCACCATAGACCCCTTAATATGTGCTCTTTGTATAATAAAATCCTTCAATGACTTCAAGTACCTCTCCACCATCCACATTCACCTTGTGTGTACAGGTCCACACGTTTCAATCTCCTCAACTTGGTTTATGAGGTAGTGTTCTTGAGCATTGACAAATGTCAACTTATTCATTTCACACATTAACCAAGGAATTTCTCTACTCCAATATTTTATATCTTCTTTATGGATTTCTTTATATTAAAACTACCTACACATGATTATACAAGAAACTCATACATTTCAACAAAAAATTAAGTATATACAATAATTAAAGTAAAATAGTACACGACGACAAGTTCCACGACAAATTTTTCTTCGTACCTCATGTATTTTCCAAGATCATATATAACTTGTTTTACATTGTTGTCAAAAATTTCAGGGAGAGATAGAGGTAGAACATACTGTAATTACAAATTATTATTATTATTTTTTTTTAATAGTAAAATGAAGTATTACCAAAATAGAAATCTACCAAAATAATCACCTTAATGAAGGTATGCCAGCCATGAGTTTTTACCCCACCAAAGTCACCTTTCTTTGTTAAGATATTCTTTCTGTTTGAAGAGAATCCCATGGAAAATTTAATTTTCTGAATCACCTCTTTTACAACATTGCTTTCCTATAAAAATAACCATGGAATACAATTTCGGTCTCCAATATTTCTATTTGAATCAATCAAATCATGCATTACATGATTGGCTTCTTGAATGTTAATACAAATTTTGACAATTTTTTCTTTGTCATTCCTTCCATCCAATATTCTCCATAATGTTTTGGTTACATTTTTCCCTATATTCATTTTATCAAACAAATGAGTTATTTGTAGGTACTCATAGTAGGGAAACCTACTGAATTATACAGGGTAATTTTTCATTTCTCATGGAAGTTGTCCATCAATGCCTTGACGACCTTTATGAAACATAAATGAATTAATTATACAACAATCACTGTTAGATGCGGTGAACACAATTCAATACAAATACAAATTGTAAAACATTTTGTGTGGTACATAGTAGAATTATTTACCTTGATGATTTCTATTATATGAAAAAATCCATAGGTGAGGTGTCATTCTTTGTGGTTTTATTGCAGTCTTTTCTTTCCCATTGAAAATATGTTTTTTCAGTAGTTCGATACATATGGTTCTTAGGGAGGAAGTGCCCATACTCATAAAAAACCTCCTTTCCTAAAATTCTTGAACGAGGATATTTCATCCTAGGACCACAAACTGGACATGCAAATTTACCCTTTGTTTGAAGACCTGCAAGATATGGATTAATAATGTGACAGGTAATATTAGTTATATAACAAGGAATTAATATTAGAAACATGCATAATATTTTCATAAAATTATATACTATTAAAGTGCAATAGTGTGACGTTACATACCACAAAAATGTGTTAGTCTTGGGACATCATGAATTGTCCATGTTAGTATTACATGTATTTGAAATTGATTTTTCCCTATTGGTCTAGACATGTTGTACATATTGATTCCATCCCATAAATTTAGTAGCTCGTTGAAAAGAGGCTCAATATATACATTCATATCTTCCACTTGGTACTTATCTAATTGGTTGAAAGTACACGTAATTAATACCCTGCTTATGTATAAGAAATAATGCAATAATAACAAATAATAGTACAAATGAAATGGCATTATGTTCAAGCAAATATTGTAAACAAATACCTAGAAAAATCATTTCCAACATTGTGTGTTCCCGTATTGACATCCAAGGAGGAAGGTTATTGTTTATAAAAAAACAAGCCACACTGAGTAAATATACTTGAGCTCACCAAATGGATTGACACCATCCGTTGCCAATGAAATCTTAACGTTATGAGTTTCTTCTTTAAAAATCGACTAGCTTTCTTTGATGTAGCTAAATGCATAAGCATATGCAAGCATTCAAAGAACACCATCTTTTCTTATGTTCCATGCATGGTAATCCATAAATTATGTTATGCTTTCACACCTAAACAATCATTGCAAATGTGGAATTATAATAATATGACAAAGAACCTTGTGAGACACTTTTTTTGTTACTTGATCGGTTCGATATCTACTGATTTGAAATTGTGGGAATTTCATTTCCGATGCATATTTTCCATAATATATAATATGATCATTAGGACATGCATCAATAATTTTATACTCCATTCCAATATCTTTCATAATGGAAGATAACTCTCGGTATGTGCGAGGTAAATTATTTGACGATGGTAAGAAAAATTCACCTAACAATCTACAACATAAAAATAACTAGTTAATGTAAATAATAGTAATCATTAATATCACATCCTTAATATATTACACATTAATTGACACTAAAAAAATAGAAAAATCATTTCGGCCTTTATGTAGATGTGACGAAATATATCATTGCGTACCTTAACATATATGTGAGAAAAGTGTTTGACAAACCATTCAATACCTTCAAGTTCACCAACAACATTATAGTTTAGAGAACATTTGTTCTTCATCCTTCATAAAGGGGTTGTTGTGCCTTCTCAAGCAATGGTATATCATGAATATCATGAAATTTTTCATCCTCGTCGATATGAGTAAAGATGTCCTGGATCAATCTATTTGTCCCATCATATGGCTCAACAGTATTATTGGTATCATCTTCTAATTCCATAGAATTAACTTGATCATGATGATCTTCAATATCCATGCGACCATCTTCCTCAACCTATGAAAAAGTATTTCTACTACTACTAGGAATTGCATATTCATCCGATGACAGAAACCTAGGAATATTTTCCTTTATAATTACAAAAATTAATCAATAAAATTAATGTATATATATAACAAATATTAAAAAAAAAAAAATTTATAAATATTACAATCAACAGTGAATACAAAGAGTACAATATATAATTACAATATTGAATAACATACCATGGGACAATATGAGAACCCCCCTTCAATGTGCACATATTTCAAACAATGTGTCTTAGTTGTTTTAAATAGAAGTGTTCTTCTGTTAAATACCCCACATTTATTACAAGGGCATTCAAGTTTCACATTTTTCCTTTCCTCAATTGTCGCCTTTAACCTAGCAAAATTCCTTTCATTTTCTTCATCATGTGTAATGTTGTTATTATTATTTGGTATTGGGATTTCCTATTACAACAAAAACCATTATAGATGCAATATTACTACAATATACCAATTTTTTCTTACACTACAAATATCGTCGAATATTAACCCCATTTGTACGTCTGGAGTTAATTAAGCCGTTGTTGTCATTGATTTACTAAATGTTTATAAGAGTACTATTCAACAATTACTCAAGATATCAAAATTAACCATATAAATATATACATTTTTACCACATAAGATTCAAAGCTTCAATATAAGAAAGTAAGTAAATCATTAAACAATTATAAAAGAGAACTAGGCCAATATAATCAATTAAACTTATATCCGCATAAAAATTAGTTGGCTGAGGTCATGAGTATTTAAAACGAGACAAAGAGATATTAAAAATTTCTAATTTAAGATTCATAGTACGTCCAAAATTCTAGTTATATAAATCAAGAATTCGATGTGAAACAAGGCGCAGGTCATAGAAAAGAGACTATTACATGCGTTGAATAATGAACAGATGATTAAGATTTTATAGATGTTTCAACTACCACTAAATTGTTGAAATCTCTATCATTCGTTGCACGTCAGACACTATTCAACCAGATCAAACTTGAGTAAGTCAATGACTGTTAAGCACTTTCATATGACTATTTGTTTTTTTAAAGACCCGCAAATGTCGTCGGGATATCGATGAGAGTTCAAACTTCTGACGATCTTTGAGCACACAAAATATGACTAGTAAAAGTGTTATTGCTTTCGTATATCGACGAACATGTGCATTTTAGTCGGTATGTGGAGGAAAGTTTGCATTGTCGTCGCTAGACAGACATAGGTTTGAACTCTCGTCTATATATCGATAAAATATCAAATTTGCATCCTTATAGAAACGACCATAGCTTGGTGAAAATAAGTGTAACTTTTGACGAAATATGGCACGTTGACGTCATTATAGTGACGTTGTAAGAACTGGAGTTGGAAGTACGATGAATGTCAGAGAGCACAAAAAAAATTATTGAAAGAGTAGAAATTTTCCACGATACGATTAATTTAACTCATATCGTCATAATATTTTGTTGAATTTTGACCCCATATGTATAAGTGTGTTGATAGATGTGAAAGCCATGGTTGGATATTTCTCCATTCCTATAATATATGGAATCTCAATGATGGGAGGTTTTGGTGCCATCACATATTTTTTTGGAAGGTGACCAAACTGGATCAAAGGTTCAAAGAAGCATGTTGGATGTTCAACATGCGAAGTTTACCTCAGCCTCAAACACTATGGGTAATTTAAATACTCATCATGCTATTTCTCCTATTTCTAGTGATGGGAGGCGAGTGTCCAGCAAGCATTTGATTTTTTTAGGTCAACCATTTTCTTTATCTAGGGGGGATAAGTTGAGACATAGGTCGGGTGGAACTTGAAGGAAGACTCTTCCTTGGCTATTCCATTTAGGAATTTCATGCCTGGTCATACACATTCCAAGGGCATTCCTCGACCTTCATAATTGGGTTGTCCAATGCAACCTTTTGGCACAGATCCCTACTTTTTAATATCTAGAAACCCTTATCAGGGGTCAGACATTGTGGTGGGTCTAGGTTTTGATCAATAACTAGATAGTAGATCGTTGAAACATGGCTATAAATTGTCCCTGAAACATGCCCGAGAACAAAACATTGGGGATTTGAATCAAGGAAGGAAATGATTAATCTCCAGTGTCCTTATTGTGAACAATACGAAAAGGATTATTTCTTAGTGAAAATCATGTATGCAAACAAACATGTAGGTCCTGCGAGGGAGGGATAAAAAATTGTCCCTCGAAAGGCTAGTGGAGATGGAATTCCCATATGTCATTTTGGTTTAAGAAACAATGGGGCCATGTGCTCCCATCGTTGGAGATTTGGAAAAATTATTTTTGAGATGGGAATTCATAGGGTTAGACTCTATGGGGTTCTTGAGAGGTTTAATTACCCAGTTTTCTACAAACATTGAACTTTATAATTGTTTTTCTATCCTTTCAGGTATTTGTATTGATATTTATAGAAAAGAATTGGACACTATACTAACCCTCCTCAACCTCTACGCCCTTCAGGAGGGAAAGGAAAAGTTTTGGAATAATTTGTTTTCCAAATGTTTTTTTAGGTATGACAATATCATTCTTGGAGGGGACCTGAATTTTACATTCAATAGGGATGAGATCTGGGGTCCCTTGATGTGCAAGGGTATGATGAAAAAATTATTTATGGACAAAATGGAAATGGTAGGTGGGGTGGATGTTGAACCATTTAGATATCACCTACCTAATGTAATGATAGAAGTGGGATGAAAGGGGTTTCCAAGCCTATTGACATGTTTATGGCCCATCATTCAGTTCTCCTTTGGACTAATCATGTTTGGTCCTATATTGGGAAGATGCAATGCTCAAATCAATTTCCCACATTTTAAGAACTGGGAAAAGTTGAGAACAAGCTCGGGGCACCTTTCAAGTATAACTCTTCATGGTTAGAAGAGGAGAAATTTCAATCCCTCATCTAAGAAAATTGGTAACACTATCAACTAGATTTGGATCTCCCAACCAATTTACAATTTGCAAATTCACTTCGCTATATAAAGGAGAAAGTTATTATGTCGTAAAAGGAAAATAGGCAACATATGGATTAGGCTGTCAGGAGTACTGGATAGGAGATGGAAACATTTTATAAAGACCACAATGGGATCCCCTTGCCACAATATTATCTTAAGGAGTGGCATTCACTGTAGAATCGTCGATCCAAATTATTACTTGAACAAGAGAAGGAGTGGTGGATCAACATTTGAGCTCTATGCATCGAAGTAGGAGATCAAAATATGAAATTCTTCCAAAATTTTGCAAATCATAAGAAGCATGTTGATACAATTTGGGATTTGGAAGACAACAATGGAAATAAGGTAATATGTTTCTTAGACTTGGCCTCCATGGGGGTTGATCATTTTAATAATATTTTTAAGAAGCTAGATTAGGTAAGGTTTGCGAAGTTGCTTAAAATGATCAATTATTTTCCAAGTCCCACATAGGAAGATGACAATCAAATCCTTTGCAGTGTTGTCACGAGGGAATAATTATTGGCGGTCATTAGCTCCTTTAAAAGAGACAAGAGTTATGGTCGGTATGGTTGGAAAACTGAGTTTTTTGAGGACTTATTTGAAGTCTTGGTTGATGACTTACTCTGGGTAGTGGAGGAAGTTTAATGCACCGAAAAAATTCCTTCTAGTTTCAATGCTACATTCATTCCTCTAATTCATAAGGTAGACTATGGACCTATATCTTATAATGATTTCAGACCAATTTCTTTGTGCAATTGTTTATACAAGATCATATAAAATATTTTTGCAATTAGGATCAAATTGATTTTGTCCAAAGTTGTTTCAGAAGAACAATTTGACTTCCTTAAGGGAATACTTATACATGAAGAAATTTTTAATAAAAACAACTAGACTACCAGCTACAATTATAAATCTCAATATATCAAAAGCCTATGATTGAGTTTCTTGGCTCTACCTTAGAGCACCTCTTCTTCATATTGGCTTCAACATACCTCTGGTTAAGTGAATAATGACTTGCATCACATTGTCTTCATTATATGTTCTTCTCAATGATTTGGGTGTTGATGTTTGGACAACATCAAGAAGATATGCTTCCATATATATAATACAAGGTATAAATATAATAAATAAATAAATATTTATTTATTATCCAAGGGACACATCCTTTCATGGATGGTCACCATATGTTCTCTATATATGGAACACTCATCATTGTAATAATACATCGATCATACATGAGGAGGAGGTTCATAGTCTGCGTAGTTGGGTGGGATCATCCCCCAATTCTACATTCTTTGTTGAAGATGGTGTAGTGGAAATTGTGTCGGCTCGATTGGATAGCTTGTTGGATGTCTTTCAATTCTTTCTCGATCATGTCATACATTGTTTTTGGATTGGATTCATGTCTCTGCAGGATATCCTTTGAGGCATCTTCGACAACTGTGATGATGAGCTAGATATCATCCACCGTGAGTACGTTCTGCGACTGAGGCTTAGTGGCTCGGGATTTCTTCCGTGCTGAGGGTTTCTGTGGGGAACCCTTCCTTTTCTTTGACGTCTTGACCTTTGTAAGGGGATCCTTTGGCGGTGTTACTTCACCTTTTTCTTTCTTGTCTTCTTCCCCTTCCTCCTCTCGTTTTACTTCGTCGCCTCCTCCTCCTGCAAGTGAATCAGATGTAGTTTCCTTTGATGCACTGTCTTTTTCCTCACTATAGATGTCCTGCAACTCCTCCTTTTTCTTCTTCTTCTTGTCACTACCTTGTCCATCATGTTCGACCTGGGTGACTAATGGGCTTCCAATGACATCGGGGTCGGAGAGTTCTGCATCCTCCACTGGTACAAGTAATTCTGTTGGACATTCCTTGGTTATCTCCTCCATATCTTCATCATTTAACTTGTAGTAAGACTGCAGCTCCTCCTTTCTTTCGTCCCCGCGCGCAGTGATATATATGAAGTGTCGGTCTACGCGAAACTTTGCGAGTGGCATGAACCAATGGAGTGTATTCGGCGTCATTCGGGGGAAGGATTCAATGGCCCACTTGAACTGTAAGTAGTAGTTGTGGAACATCGCATTTGATTTCCACTACTTCACCATGTCGCTTGAATACCACAAAGTGGTGAACCTCGTGGTCAGTGGTTTTGATGGCTCAACTTCAGGGAATGTCGCTCCCTCTAGCATATCCCAAGAAAGAAATGATATTAAGATCAACAACCAACTAAAGTGGAACTAGTAGCCTTGGTCTTATGCTTCGAGGCAGCCCTTCTCGAACTCATTGACGAGGTAGCTCGCCCAGTTCATTTGCATCCCTTCGACACATTTTCTTGCAAGGTCAACTACGAATCATGTTACTTGCGTAGGGAGGTTCTTTCTGATGAGCTTGACCACTATCAGCTGACAAGATAGGCGCACTGCGCCATCCTGGATGGAGGCTACCTTGTAGCCTCACTTCCCTTTCTCCACATCGCCATACGCCTCCTTGATGCACTGTGCCAAGGAGCGATTTGACGTTTTTCCTGGGTAGAATTTCTGAGGGTCTGGTCCTTGCATGCTTAGTCCAGTAATGAGGTGGATCAACGACATATCCACAGTGATGTGCCTATCCAAGGACATGTACCCTCCATGGAAGCACAACATGAGGAGTTTAACGCATGCGTTAACCTCCTGATGTCAGCCGAAGTGAGGGATCTTCATGACATTCAAGATAGTTGATCTCGCGATCTCCTTGATCAATGGTTGGGGAACTATCTTAGGCTTCTTCCTGGTGTTATAACCCTAAATTGCACCACACATGCTTACCTGGCATCAGGCCAACTCATATCCCTTCCTTGCCAAAGCCATGTTGAATAAACTCTTGAAAATCCTCCTAAATCAAGTAAAACGTGCCCTAAACTACTACTGCATGCGTTGGAACGCTGGTAGGTCTACTACTGCACACGTTGGAACGCTGGCTGGCCTACTACAGCCCACGTTTACCTAACAAAACACAAAAATAGGAAATTTGCCGACATGACAAAAAGCTATGGGTCAGTTAACTGAAACTCCCGGCCATGCATGGCCGAGAGTTCGTCCAAAACCCTAGCTCCTTCTAGCCTATAAAAGAAGGGTTAGGGGTACTATTTGGAGGAGGAAAAAGATAGCAAAGAAACTCTGCCCAATTGCCGAATCCATTTGTCCCAACCCTTTAGCCTTTCCTCAAGCTTAAGGAGAATTAAAGCAAAGCAGTTGGAGGACAAAGAAGAGGAGGAGCCCAGGATCATGATCGAGGAATGGTGGTCGGTCTCTATCATTATTGTAAGTTGATTCATCTTGAGATTAATAAAAGAATACTTTTCCTGTCCCAATGCACGAGTGATATATATTTTATTTGATTTATGCTTAAATCTCTAACCCTCAGGTAGAAAAATAGCATGCATGCGTAGTGTTTTGTCTTGATTGCAGGATTGTCTTTGGAAGGAGCAGTGCAAGCAAGCGAACAAAGCGCAACGGAGGATCTACACCAAACTTCAGTTAAAAGGTTAGTAGGTTTTTTCCATGCTTGTGTGTGAAAAAGGGGTTTGAGTTTTGGGGTGATAGGTTAAAAGTGATTTCTTTGAGGTCATGATCTGCATACAAGTTCAACCCTAGCTTGTTAGTCCGTAGGGTATTATTTTCCAACAACAGAATTGGCGACTCCGCTGGGGATAGTACTCTTAGGGTTTCTGGATTTAAGTGAGGTTTTTGGGTAGTTTAAAGGAGTAGATTTTCTGTTTCTTTGTTTGTTTGTTTTCTATTAGGTCAGAGCTAGCAGGGAACCTGGTTCTTAATACCAGTTTTTCCTTGACTGTTGCTTGACATTTATTATCGGGACACACAGAGGTACACGCGGCCTGCAGAAGGACTGCACGTGTGTAACCCGCGCCCTAACCTTCTACAACCCGTGTTTGAACGCTTGTTGTAGAGGTTTCAGTAGCGTGTAGGACTCAGAGAGCTTAAGAGGCAGTCTCCTCTTCCCTGTCATAATTTCACATTCTGAGGGGGCTTTCCGGATCCTGTCTGGGTCTTGCTGGTTCACAGTCTTGTCTCAGTCTGCTTTATTGTGTTTGTTATTTTTTGCATTTATTTTCCTTTTCTGTTAAAGAAGAAGCATCCAAGCCTTCAAGAGACCCTGGTTGTCAATACCAGAGGCCTCTTCCAGGTCTGGGCTATCTGTGTTTAGTTTTGTCTTGGATTTTACACATACACGCGGCTTGTACCAGTTCAACCCGTGGGTACCTGCGCTCTGTTATAGCTCAGCACGTGTTTTCACGCGTGCTGTTTCAGTGACAGTCGCGGGCTTGTCAGGTTGCTTTTCATTCAGGGTGGGGCAGTCATCCCCTCGTGGTGAGAAGATTTTCCTCTCAGGGGTTTGAGTCTAGGGTTGCACAGTCAGTAGGTTAGGGCCTCTTATCCTTAGCTTGTTTTCTCTTAACTAATGTTTGATAGAAAAGATAATTTTTTTTTTGTGTTGTATGGTTTTTAGACAAGCGTAAGAAACAGTGCTTTCTCGATTTCCATTGAGTG
Organism: Picea engelmannii; assembly: GCA_009831015.1. Classification (NCBI taxonomy): domain Eukaryota; kingdom Viridiplantae; phylum Streptophyta; class Pinopsida; order Pinales; family Pinaceae; genus Picea; species Picea engelmannii. The sequence continues at coordinate 427,861 of ML785739.1, forward strand.
TCTTTGCTCTGCTTCTTTGTGATCTGCGCTTTAAGCCAAAATTTTATTTTGTTTTCTTTGTTTTGTGATTGTCGGCATTTTCCCTTTGTTGCTTCATTTAGCACTCAAATAAAAAAAATATATATCTCTTTTTCATTTTCTTCTTTGTTTGAAGATTGTGTTGCTGCATCAATAGCTAGGAAGAAGTCTTTTTTCATAAGTTTTTGAAGTGCATTTAGAGCATAAGTAGCTCGTAGTCGAGCAAAATTCCTTTATGTTTACTGCATGAAATCTTAGAGAAATTGAAAAGAAAAGGAAGTCTTTCTTGTTGAAAAGTTGTGGATTTTTGCATTTTTGTAAAAAATTTTGTTTTCAAGATTTTCTTATTCATTTTACTTTGAGTCTTTACACACCATCAGTTTCACCTTCATACCTTGTGACGTAAAAAAACCCATTAAAAGAAACTCTAATTAAAATCTATTAGACTTTTTGTTTGTAGAGTTCATACACTAGCTCAGGACTAGGGCCTTGGAATAGGCTGGAGAGTAAATTCTCCAGGGCCACTCAAACCAAACATTGGAGTCTGTCATAGGGAGTGTAGAAGTCCAATTACGTGAAAGTTATCCGGGACCCCCCTCTAACACAGGGGCTAAACACGAGGTCGCGTAAGAAAATGTAGCGGAGATAACCTCTCCAAAGCCGGACCGAACATAGTTGAGAACACATATCGAGGATTTGTTGAGGGATTTCGTCGTTTGCATTTGCCACGGGGCTTCGTGGGTCTCGAATCCGTTCGAGGTCCTCAGTTGTCTTCCGGACCATTTTCTCTCGATACCCTTGACAGGTTTCGGGCTTGATACCCTGCTCATTGTGGTCTACCCGACTATAGACTGTACCCGCCTGGTGACTGTTCGCGTGCTGGAAAACTAGTTTCCAATCTTTTCTAGGGACATACATAGGTGACTGTGGGGGTATACCGTGGTACCTAGGACAGACATCGGGCCACGCTTTGCAGAGTATACCCGGAGGGTGCTTCCGTATTCGAGTTGCACTTGCACCGGTAAGTTGCTCTAGTGTTGGCTGTTGTAACTGTTCTTCAAAATAGTTAGTGATTGCTTGTCTGATCTCATAGGGGCTTCTTTGTAGTGCGTGTTACTGTTTGAACGTGTAGAATACCTTAGCGCGTCGTGGATCTTTTCACACAGTGGAGGATTCAGAGCTCTGCCGGTCACGAAGGCTTCTGGGCCTGCCACCGGTTATACTGGAGCCACCCCCGCCCTCATTGAGGCGGAAGCTAGACCAACAAGGGTCTTTCGAAGAAACCGGGTCACCAACCATTGAGCCTGAACAACTCCTGGAGGGATCAACCGCCAATCTTGGTTCGGTTGAAACCCCAACCACTGATACTTGGCCGCAAGTTATTGTGCCAATTCAATTTTACGAACGCATGCCAGTGCCTCACACAACTATGGCAACAAACGTTGTTACTTCCTCTGGGAATTCTTCCATTCCCACCACCGTTGCTACCACAGGTGATCCGAAATCGGATTCAGAAGCCTGATAGGGCTTGAAAAATGCTAAAAAATGAAAGTGTTCAAAATCCGACGAAACCAACACCATTGTGTCCGTCTCGTCTTCCTGATTCCGGTGGTATATTTACTTTGTCAAACAGAGTCCGTATGGAGAAGATATTGCATTCTGTCCGAAAAGTCAAACAGGGAAAAAATTTGCTGATTGTGCAGTCCATACAGTCCGTACAGACGCTGATGTGGCAAGTCCGTACAGGACACGTGGCAGGTCCGTACAACGACACATGGCAGGTCCGTATAGGACACGTGGCAGCTCCAGGTGATGACATGTGTCAGGAAAATTTGGACTTTTTGGCATACGATTGGACCAATCCTGAAGTGACACGTGTCACCACTGGAAGGGTGACACGTGGCACAGGTGACGTCAACAGCTGATGTGGCAGGCTGACTGGGTAGATGTACAATGGATGACATGGCAGGTGACAGAGCGTACGACAACGACGTGTGGCAAATGACGTGGGCGAATCAACGGTTGACACGTGGCATACATTGGTTGGATGTAAAGGTGCCACGTGGCCCAATCACGGGCTGCCACGTGGCACCCCAGTTTTGGTCAATATGGTCTATGTCAAAAGTTTTTGGAGTCCGGGGGATTCGAACCCCGGACCTCCCCACCGGCTACGCCTTAACCAATTACGCCCAACCACTATACCACACATTATTGCTTATACAATATGTGTTAAACAATGTATAAAAGTTCGTTGTATATTTTGGTCGGGGGCGGAAAGGGCTGGGGCCTAGCCCCAGCCCGTGGATATGTTAGACCCGCCATACGACCGGGAGCGCGGGGTTACCACAGTTTGTTTGTGTGCGGTTATACAACGGTCAAGCCCAAGGTCGTGGCCCTATGCGAACACAACAGGACCGGGTGCCAACGTCATTTGGGGCCAGCGCTTAGCCCTTTGGGCTAGCGCTTGGCCCTATGAAGCTCATATGACCATTCAAAGGGGCGCGCGCCCAGGACTAGGGGGCTAGCACCCGATTTAGTTCAAAAATGGGTATATAACTATATTATATGGTTATAAAGTGGGTTTTCAACCACTTTTTGTTAATTTTAATGTAATTAAGCCATTTTTAATGTAATTGGGAGTTATTGGGTGGTTTTTGAGCCTAACTTCTTGGAGGAAGTTGGAGGTGGACAACTACCTTTCCAACTATTTAACCAAGGCCATTTTGAGGTCATGGGGACAGCTTTTTGAGAGCATTCAGAGCAGAGATGTTGAGGAGAAGCCAAGTCAAAGCCAGTTTGAGGCAGAGAAGCCGTTGAGGAGGAGATGTTGTAGGACCATTTCTGAGAGCTCCGGACGTCTGTTTTGTGTGCCCTTTTTTTGTGCATGGTTCTAGAGATCTGGGCGAACATGACCAGATCAGTCTTGTAGCCATTTGGCATTGCAGTGATGTACTATTGAGTTTTCGAACAGAAATAAAGAAGCCTCCCCCACAGAGAAAAGGCCCGGAGACGTAGGCAAAGTTGTGCCGAACTCCGTTATCAACCTGCGTTTTATGGTTTGCTGTCTTTCATTGCATTTCAGATCTGCACATTGGTATATGGCTGTTATAATTCCTCTTCTTTTCTCATTCTTTCGCTAAGATTTTCAATGGTTAATTGATTCATGCAAATTAAAAACTCAACCATAAGTCATTCGAAAAATCCTGACGGATCAAGTGGTATCAGAGCTAGTTGACGTTTGGATTTAAGTTTTGCATGTTAACCAGGGAAAAGCTACAACATGGTGAAAGCGAGCTTGTTGCAGAGAATCCATTAATTGGATTGAGAAAAAGAGCTTCTTACAGTGAGAAGATGGCATCGGAAGAAGGGATTTCTCAGGATGAGAAAGAGTTCCGGAAAACATTCCTTGCCATGTCGGAGATGGTGAAAGTTTTGTACGAAGATTACTTGGAACGGAAGCGACCATTTTTGGGTGATTCTTCAAAGGGAAAAAGTGAAGAGGAAGAGGACCATCCTCAGATTCCTCCTTCCCCTCCATCAACACCTCCTTCTTCTCATTCTTCTTCAAGTTCAAGTTCTAAATCTAGTGGAAAGAAAAATGTTCATAAGAATAAACATGAAATGCCATTGTTAAAACTTGATGTAAAATTTGAGTTGCCCATATATGATGGTGAAGTAAATGCAGAAAAACTTGATAAC
>ML785739.1:480656-501320 GCA_009831015.1 Picea engelmannii
CTCGTCGGATAAGAACTTGGCTCCACAAGTTGACCTTCTCCTCGTGTGAGTTTCAACCTTGTGAGCATCACCAACAAAACTTGCAAACAATATCAAGTCTTCAAAACCTTTAGCTCTGATACCAACTTGATCTAAAAATATGATGAAGACTTGATAAACTTGATTAAATTAAATTGCAAGTGAAATGTTATGTGTTTAAGGCAACCGGATCAATTTGCAACACATAATAAAGGATTACTTATGTAGAAATAAACATAGACAGCATCAAAAATCATTGAGCATCAGACATAAACACAACAACTTGATAAAGGAGTTCACCCCACTCCGGGCTACATCTCCTGGTCCAGCCTCAAAATGGATCTTTTATATTAAATTGCTCAAAGTTCTTAAAAACAAGTCTTACAGTGCTCAAATCAACAAAATGTCTGCTCCAATGGCTTCGCAGCGTGCCAAAACCCCTGTCTAGGCTCTGACGGCACCTGAAACGGTCGAAAAATGAAGAAGATAGCCTCCTTGAAGTCTCCCCTCCTTCTTTGCTGTCTCTGGTTCTACAATCTGTACCCTTGTTCTCCAAACCTGGCACACCCGCTCATTTAAGCAGAAAAACCAAGACCCGTACGCAACCGCGCACCGGTCCAAACCGTAGAACGGTTAGGCGCCTTCAGCCCTTAACCGCCTCGGCATTGGGTCATATGGCCCATGAGACCTTGGGCTGGGCGCAAAGGTAGTTGGACTGTTTGAAAACTTCCACAACCGTGCATTTCCCGCTCACTAAACCATTTGTTATGTGAAACAAAACCCACGGAGATATATATATAACCGCGCGCGATATATTATAGGTCGCGGGTTCCAAACCACGCGCCACCACATATACATAAACATATTGCAATGTATTTGTAATACAAAATATAACATATGAAATGCGCGCCCAAACCTTCCGGGCATATGTATGTGGTCATATATATCGTAATAAAACCAAGGGTCGGGGCTTAAGCCCTGGCACGCGCCCCTTTCCGCCATAACAAAACTTCAAATATAAATATAAATGCAATGGGCTATGTAACAAGGAATAAATGCGGGCAAGTTGGCTAGCGGAGGGTTTGGTAAGTCATTACATAGAGAGGGAGGTCACGGGGTCGAACCCCGCAGACTCCCACATAAAAATTTTAATATGACAAATAATGACCAACCACCGAGGGCCACGTGGCACCCAGACATTGGGCCACGTGGCCGCTTGTCATTTGCTTACCAATGTGACACGTGTTATCACATGATTCGTCAATGAACAACCAACCACCAATCGCCACGTCATCAAGCTGCCACATCAGCAAAATGGTACGGCCCTCCACGTGGCCGTATGGACTGTATGGACAGGTACAGTCATCGTCCAAATTTTTACCTGTTTGACTTGGCGGTCAAATCGCGATATCTCCTCCATACGGACTCCATTCGCGAAAATAAATATACCGTCGGAATCAGGAAAACGAGACGGGCGCAATGGCACTGTTTTCGTCTCAATCCGAGCACTTTGAAAATTGAGCAAATTTTGATCCCCTGATCAGGAATGGTTCAAATATGAAATAATCACCTCAATAACATGACATCACTCCCTCCTATGTGCATTGTCCAAGTCAAATATCCAAAGAAAATAGCACATGTGGCCTCCTCAAGGTGGGGGCTCTTCAAATAAACAATGGTGATCAATGCCACCCCATCCAATTGTCCAACTAACAATCTATAAGCACTGAGCAAGGAGAATGAATCTGAGTGGTCCATGTGGAAAGTGTGATGACATGGCATCCCTGTCATGACTCAATGCATTGTCACAGATCCCAATGCAGTGATAAGTGTCCCAATGTAGTACATGGATCCCAAGGAAAATGTCATGGATTCTAATGTCTATAGATATGATCAAATATGAGTACACGAATCCTAATGCAACATCACATATCTCCATGTGGTGTTACAGATTACAAGGCATGGTACACATATCACAATGCAAGAAACCCACTTGAAGTGATGGGTCTAGCTTCTTAGCAAGAAATTAGATGATAACACCTGGTGATATCTCTTAACACAACATAACAAAAAAGGGTTTAGTTCTAATACTTTTCTAAGTTTTACTAAGGGAGAACAACATTAACCCTTCTTCATGGAGCAATCCCCCCATCAAATCTTGAAGAGAACCATCTAACCCTAGACAATGCTCAAATCCTTCGAGTGCCATAAACATTGTCTTATCTTGAACCCTAAACTTCACCTAGATCTAGTGTAGAGACCCCATAGCCCTCTCAAGGCACCAGTCTTTCATTGCCTTCAACCACGAAAAAACCCAAAAATCATTTTTCCTTTCTTGTCCTTTTTTTTACAAACTAGGGTTTATATTGTTTCATCTTTATCTAGGTTGCTTGATCTAAAGGGTTTTATGTTATATCTTGTGTTTAGATCTTATGTTAACTTGCTTTCAAAGAATATTTTTCTAGTTGGAATATAGAGAGTTTTAGATCTATTTTTTATGGTTACCGTTTACCTTTCTAAAGATCTAACCCTTGGTATAAGAATGCATCTAGAATTGAAACAAATTTAACCATTTTGTGGATGCCCTAAATACTTGTTACTTGGAACATATGGTACAAACCCTAAAAAAATCAAACATCATTCAATCCTTGCAGCATTGATGCATTTTATTGGTTCCTATGCTCTCATAAAATGAAACAATAAGGTAGAAGGCTGACTCATCCATCTCTGATTGTTTTTTCCGAATTGCACATTTAGGCGGTGGTTACAGTATCATGTATTGCATATTTATTTGGAAACATTTTGATAAACAAATGTTACAAACACATTCTAACAATAAGTCAATGCAAACAGAGGGTTGCCGACCTCTCTAAAGGGCAAATCGTTGATCAATATTCAAGGTTATATTTGTTGTTCAAGTCACAGAGATTTGACTTCGTTTAAGACAGGATACAAGATTTATCTTTGCAACACCTTGATCTTTGCTCTGGACTATTCTAAGCAATAAATTGAGATCTAAAGAGGTCCAAGCACCATTCCAAAAGAGCAAAACGTCACCTTTATTTGTTGTTCGAAAGGGTTTTAATTTACTGTTTAAAGACTGCAAAGATCAATGATGCACATTTAATGATAGATAACCCCTCTTCTTTGCAATGTTGGGGTATATTCTTGGTCTCAAACTCTCAATAATCCTAGGTATCAAATCGATGCCAAGCAATGCCCAATGACCTCTCCTAAAGGGTTGGTGTTAGCTTTATTTTAGCACTGTTCAAAGGTTCTTTACTGTCTGCAGAGTTCAAGTATATTGTTGATGGTACGTGCTCCAGTTATATGGCTTTGTTGAGATCTAACACAACATATTTAATTCATTGGTTTAAAGTGTATTAAATTCTGGAATAATTTACTCCTTTACTGGTTGCTTTGAGCACTTTGTTACAACATTGGTAGCTCAGTGGTAATTGGCATGAGATTCACCGTTTTACTTGTCTCATTTCACAGTCTGCACACTTATAATGCATTAATAATCTGGTTATAGTTGTTAAATATTGATCTCAAAACTATTCTATTTCGTAGGTTGGATAAGAGAAATTGTGTTGTCCTTGTGGCACATGCTTGGATGATCAATACACTACTATATCACTATTGACACACTCATCAATATTCTGGGCACATGATATAGATATTCTTGTTTCCCTTTCATGATTGTATCATATACACAAGCATAAGGTCGCTCTCTCTTCCTTTCAATATTGTTGTCCTAATAAGAACAATTTCCTAGTCACAAGATCATTGGCTTACAATCTTTGGATATTGATGCAAACATTTTTTATGAATTAGTCTAAATGACTCTGGGTTTGAATAGACATTTTCCTTAGTGCAATATCATTGATTAATTATTGTATTCAATTTGTTGATGGATAATAATGAATGATACATGGTGAATGATATGTTGCTTTGATATATTTCACTTCATATTGTTATAAGATTGAAAGTAATACATTATATTCCAAGTACATTCAATTGAGCATTGTTGCCTAAGCTACATTTATCTAAAACTCATTATCAATTGTTTTCTTGGCTTTTCTTCTCTCGTACTTGATGCACTTTTCCCCTTAAGAGAAGATAGAAATTCTATGTCAAACCAAGTCCTGAGCCTTCCCCTTCCAATTACAATGATAGGACTTAGTGTTGACCCTTTAGGAAAACCGTTCTTAGGTTAGAAACCCTAGCCTTAAATTTCAGAGACAAGAACACTAAGGTTATAGTGGGTGGCTTGCATATCCGTTGCCCCAAGCTCTCCTTCGTAGGGAAAGAATTTCCCTTAGCGAGAGTTTTAGTAGTAACACTCCCTGCATGACTTCTCCAAGACAATTACAAAGATACAATAAAGTACAATGATAATGTGTCATAACAAAAGCCCTCTCCTTCCTATATATACAATAAGTGAGGGAACCTAACATAAAAGGACTTCTTTCCATACAAGTAGGCAACAAGACAACCCCACATGGAGTGTTCTACAATACAAGGATGTACAACTGTCATACTAGGATTTATCCAACCCCCAAGATGAAATGCCCTCACAAAAAGATTCTCCTAGGGCTCAAAGCCCTTGATGGTGCACTCTCCCAGTAGGATCTTACTCTAACACGACCTCATCCATAGTGGTTTTTGAGTATCCTCATGCAAGGAATTGCTCCTTTAAATGTGGGACATGTTGACCACCTATTTCAACTAGGGGGTCAACTCCATGTGCCATGATGATATGCACATGATGGTGCTACCAAGCTAAAGACTTCCTGGTTCCTACAAGGCAGTTTTGGCCTTCAGCATGTATTTTTGTAATTAGAATTTCTGCTCCCCTGCATGGGATAATAATGTAATGGGTATGCATGGATCATAGTTTAAGTTAATTGCCTAGGACTTTATCATTAGAGAAGTCCCTTTGATCGAGTGTTTATTTTCCTCGGGTTATTAATTTGGCCTAACTAGCCTTATTATTTCCCTTGAGTTTTTCACTCCCACAATAATTCTCCAAAGTGGTGAAAGGCATTCTAATGGTCAAGCCCTATTGTAGCTAGTGTCTATGAATATTGTAAATGACCATGCTAGACATTTCCTAGAATCTTGCGGAATTCTGTCGAGTCAAGATAGTTTTTTTTAATTTTTTAAAATTACCTAGTTAATGGTAATTTTAATTATTTTTTGACAAAAATTGTAAAAACTAGGTCCTTGGGATTTTGATAGGGGTATTTGTGCTCAAAAGAAAATGGAATGAGACCCCCTACACCCTTGGACCAAGTTTCGGCTTAAATTGGACAAGTTTTGCTAGGTGTTTGTCCTTGAGGAGTCCAAGTCAATCTAAGACAACAATTTAATTGTTGGAATTGACAAAGTCAAATTGTTAATTTTTTGTAAAAAGAGAAAATTAATTAGAGAAAGAGTGGGAGAACTTACCCAAACCCATAACTAAGCTATCCTAACCCCTTTCCTAACCTTTTTATACCCCATAACTTAGCCACCACTTCATATCATTCACTCTCCTAGGGAAGTTGCACCTCCTTTCTAGAGAAAACCATGGTAAATAAAAAATTAAAGTTGGTGGGGCCTTTCTCTCCCTAGTGCACCCTCATTGAGCCTCCACCTCACCTTTAGACCTAGTAATGGGTGCCAACTCACACCCCACTCATTACCAAAACCCTAACTCCCCTCCTAAACCCTAAAAGTGTGCCCCGCTTAAGATGCTCAATAACTCTTGATTGATGGACATGATCTATCTCATTGCAAGGTTACTCTACCCATTTCTCTCCTCTTCTCTTCATTCTCTCCCACTCTTCTCTTTCATTCTTCTTTCTCTCTCTTTCTTTTCTCAAGATTGGGAAAGTATTTGTCCTAGCTTGCTTCTAATACAAAAAATCTTTGGAGGATACATGGTGTGAAGAGTCTTCTTGGTGCCATATTGTTTAATGAGGTGATTTTGTTCTAGTTATTTCTTGTTTTCATTTGTTGTAGATCTAGAGTAGGGATCCCAAGAAAAGTATTTTGTTTGGGTAGATCTTTTGGTAGTATTATCATAGATCTAGTGAGTATATCTTTTAGATTTAACAAAGTATTTTGTTTTATTACATATATTTTCTCACCCCTTTCTCTTTTCTGTAGCATCGTTTCAAGAAATTTGCAGGTCACTTAAGGGTTTTGAAGATAGATTTTAGATCTAGAAATCTTCCTCATCATCCACTTAAAACCTATAATATTTTTGTTTTGTTTTTATGTTCATATTCCTCTATATTTGGGTGGATTTGTGTTCTGAAATAAACCAAAAATGAATACATATACTACTAGTTTTGTATTATAAATTTATGGTTTCCACTAACATAAATGTTTTGCAATTTGTTTGTCAATTCTGCAGTTTTTCCAACAAGTTTTATTTGTTGGTTTTTTGCAGGTTTGTGACAGAAACGTGGAGGAACAGCCCATTTGGGGCCATTTACAGTCAAGTAAACTTCTCCTAAGCAAGGGTATTGAATACCCCCTTCTTCTTCTCCTTTCTCAAGTTGTAAACAATCCCAAGAGAGTCTTTAGGGTTTGCATTTCTCAAGCAAATTAAAATTTATGCATTTTTAACTTCTAGTTTGCCTACACCTAGGAAAGAGTTTGGAAAAACTAACCATCCTATATTGTAAAGCTATTTGATTATTTTTATTTTCAGCATTTCTTTTCATTTCTAGTTTGCCCCACTTGTCCTCAACACAAGGTCGTGTGACTAGGATTAGTTTCCTTTCAAGTTCTTTTAATTCTTTATTGTTTGCTTACACCTAGGAAAGAGTTTGGCCAAGCCATCCAACCTATATCGTAAGGCTAGGAATTTAGTGGTGGTTTATTGCTTCTAATGCTTGTGTTTCATGTGATATCTTTAGATCTTAGAAGCTCTTTTCATTTCATTGCTTAAGTCGTGGAGGCATAGTAACTTGTGTTTTTCAAACTATTTCTTTCTTGTCAAGTATTTGATTTGCTTTCAAGTTCAATCACTTAATCTCTTTCAAGTTTAAGCAATTTAATTTACTTGCAAGCACTTAACCCAACTTAACTCAATAATTTTTAAGGCTCAATTTACCTTAGATCCATAGGATTTCAATCTATCTAGTTAATTAGAGCACCTTTAACTGTCTCAACTTTGCCACCAAAAATGAAACCTAAGGAAAAAACAATAGGTGCTAGAACAGGGATGGTCTCACGGCACTAGGTGTCCCCCTTGTCAAGTACTTTTGTTGCCGGATTGACCTGTGGAGCTAGGGTGTGGCCTTGTTTGCCTCACTTCTTGAGCACCCAACAGTCTTTTTGGTATAAGCAGGGAGAGTTTTAGGGAATTCACATAGTTTTAGGATTCACACTTTAACTTAATCAACTTAATCAATCCTAAAACTTAATCCACCTCAACTTGGTATAATTTCTTAATCTTTTGATGGTTTATGCTCTTTAATCTTGCAAACATTTCACTTAAGTTACTTTACATGCATTTTTATTTGAGCACTTGTGGATGATTAACTAGTAGTTGTGCATCTCTTGCTCATGGAGGCTTTTACTTTCTTTATCTTTAAATCACCCCTTGAAGTTTGCGCATCTTGTGGATGCACTTCTTGTTTGGGTTTGTAGTTGTGTTGATGCCATTGAAGACAACCCCTTGATGTTGCGCATCTTGTGGAGGCACTTCATTGTTTGGGTTGTTGGCTTGTTGTGTTGTGGTGATTATCTCTTGAGTACTCTTTCCTTTCCCTGCGCAAATCAAGTCAAGTTAGTGTTTGATTTCCTTTCTTGTTCATAGTCGTATATTGTTGTATCTTTGGTATTCCTTATATTCTTTTCTATAGGTAGTTGTATCATTTATTTATTCAATTGTTGTGTAAAGTAATTATTTTTTGTCTAATTGTAATTCTTTTGTAAAGTCTAATCCTTTGTAAGATTAGTTGACCCATTTTCCCAACCTTAGGCACTTGTCTTAGTTGTCTTAGGGAAGGGTTTGCTTTTGCATTGAAATTTTGCATTTGCATTGCTTGCCTCTCATATAGGCTATATTTCCCCCCAACCTTTAATCAATTAAAATTAAATCCTAGACATAATCTTTTAACTCACATAGTAACTAGGTTCAACCCCCCTTGGCTTTCCTAGGAGTAAGCCTAGACGGAAGAAGTTGAAGTCGAGGTGACAGTAGGCTTGAACTTAGACATTGTCTCTCCAAGGACACACTAAGTGGATTGAGACTTAGTCCACGTTTGCAAGTGTGTATATGGACGATAACATCTTTGGCACCGTTGTCGGGGATAAGTCTTTTATCCTTGGCCTTAATGTTATAACTAATTTATTCTTTTAAAACTAAGTAATAATTTTTTCCCTAAATTTTTTTAACTTGGGTTGTGTTAATCATTGTTTGCTTACTCTCCAAGTGGAGACTCCATTTGAAAATCTCTTTGAGGTATACTACAGGGAGCAATCCTTGTAGGTTGCTTGAAAGTCTTGGAGGAGAAGCAATCTCTGATATCCATCTCTTGTTGTACATAATAATCTAACAACTTTTTGTTTTCCTTCTTGTTTTTTCTTTGTTTGTTTAAAATAAACTTGGTCATCTGGCGACTCCACTTTAAAATAATTTGACAAAGTATTCTTCAAGAAGGAACTCACGGCTTGTTTTGCTTCATCCTTGAACTTGAAATTTTTTTTGGAAGAGGTTAGCCAGTTTTTCTTCTCGTTGGATCCTTAGTAATTCTTGGGTCCCAATCCTTTTCTTTAGACCTTTTAATGATCTAGTTAGAAATGGGGACCTTCTTAAAACCTATTGATTTTTCAGGAATGGTTGGTTATCCTCATGATATATCTAAAGATGTTATTGAAAACTTCCCTGACTTTCATAATTATGATGATTCTAGTGCTCATATCAGGGCCTTTGGGCAGTGTATTGATGAATGGTTGGATCCACTTATTTATGAGGATGTTCTAATGGAATTGTTTGTTACGACTCTTTATGAGGAAGATGCTTACTATTGGTTTCATGATTATGAGGATAATACGTTGAATACCATACAGGATTTGTTGCATGCCTTTTTGGAGAGATTTGGGGATGATCGGGATGAAAATTACAATGAATTGGTTGATGTTTTTTTATGGAAAAATGGAAAAAGAAAAATCTTCCAGATATTGGAACAAACAATTTAGATATAAAGATGAATTTTCCACCAGATCCCATTGACGAGGTTAAATAAATCATTCTGAACATGCAGTATGCCCAGGCTAAATAGTGTGAGGCCATGTAGTTGGTCCATACTAGATAATGTGAGGCCATGAGTGAACAGTTTGTGGTCAGGGAGGATCGATTGGAAAACATGGACGCTAACCTTATAGAGACTTGTATTGAATATCCGAACCCTATTGAACTTGAGCTTCACAGTGAAAAAGATAGGAGTAATGTTCCCAAGCCAATTTTTTCGCTTGGAACACTAACTGACCACTGATTTACTTGTTTGTCTGTGTGTGTTTGCAAGTTGGCCTCTTAAGTTTCATCCTTAGGGTTTGTATTAATTTATTAAGCACATATTTGAAGATATACTCAATGAACATACAAGATCTAACCAGTACACAAGATATGGACCAAAAAGCATAGATCTGACCTTTATTATTATGAAAAGGAATAACTTGATACAAAGAGGATGCAGATTTGGAATAACATCAGATGGCTCCAATAGATAATAGATAAGTTGCTACAAAATGCTCTAGAAGAGAAATGCAAGCCTCCAAAGGCTGAATATACAATGAAGAACAATGCAAGAAGAACCAAGGTCAATTCCAAACCCCCCTAGCCGATGGTACGTGCTGCTGCAGAGCTAAAAAGACTATTGTTTCGGCCTAGCTTAAAGAGATCTCCAAATAACCCCAAACTCCACAGAGAGGTAGATCAGGGAAAGTAGAAGCCTTTCCTGAAGTATCAAGTGAAAATGATAAGATCTACCCCTCCAAACTGTTGAAACCCTAATCAAGGTTGCACCCCCCTGAAGACTGTCAAGCTCAATATTTCGGCCCTGATAGAGGAAGCCTCCAAATACATTGAAACTCTCTAGAAAGATAGATCGATCCACCACAAGATGCTAGGAGAAGTCTCAGGGTCAGATCTGAGGTATAACCCATCCAAACTGAACATATCTGAATCACAGTTGCGCCCTCCTTCTCTCAAAAACGTCCCAAAGCTCCAGATAATAATCTAGCAACAATAACCCTCCAAAAATACTCCAAAATTGATGAACAAGGCCCTGCAAGTAATAACTAGGTGCTAGAATGCCAATAGACCCTGTCAATAAGCTGGATCAAACTCCTCTCCAAGGAATGATGTGCCCTTGCTGGAAAACCCTCAAGGGTACGACCTATTTCCCTCCTGAATAGATGATGGTACCTGTGAATACTATAGAATGGTGTGGGTGGAGTGTTTCATCCCCGAGACCAAGCTTGAAACAAGGTGAGTGAAATCTTTCACCACTGAGTTGTTCTCTAGGGTTTGTATTCTCAAAACCCTCAAAACTGTGTGCTCAAGAGCCCAATAGCCAAATGCAATATGATCCAAGATGAAATGAGAGGTGCACCCTAGGATTTCCTTTATACCTATTTTTGTTTCTCTGTTGAGTTATGTTAACCCTTAGGTTCAACTCCTAACTCAACCTCAAGTGCTCTATTCCTCCAATGAGTTACTTTTTACCTTTTTACCTTTTTCAAGTCAACTTCAAAATATCACATTGAGTTAGTTGACCTTTCCCCATGTTGCATGAGACTATGTTCTAGTGGGGATGACTAGACCACTAAGTCTCTCCCAAACCTCTTCATCAAGAGGTGGGGGACATTACAATAGGGAAATTCTGGATGAATCCCTTGATGAGTTAGTAACCGATTTTGAGGAGATAAAGGAATTTTAGTTTGAAATTGTTGAATATATAGATAATTCAAGTCCCCACCCTCCTCCCGAGGAACAAATCTCTTTAAGGGAGAACTTTGAAAACATTGGTGAACACAGTGCCATGGATTCTTTAACATGTTCATTTCCACCCTCTCAACCAGAAGAGGACTTAATACAGGATAAATGGGAGAATGGAAGTCAACTTCAGTTTATCAATTTTGTATCATTATGAGTATTGGTTGGCCTTCGACCTTGACAATCATGTGCAGCAAAGTATTAAGATTTTACACAGCTTGTCAGACTCCAATGTTTGGTTGAATGGAGAAAGGAGCATGATTCTTGCATGGTTATTTATCACAAAAAATTCCAAGTTGTTAAAACTTGAAAAGGGGTCTTCTATGAGTCATCTTGGACAAGGATGTTTCAGACATTTGTGGATTCATCCCATCCATTGCATGGATGGTTGTAACGTATTTCTAACCGTTCTCCTTTATGTTAAGTTTTGTATTATTTCATTTAATTATATAATTATGTTATTTAGATGATTCATTGTATCATAGTTTCATTTTGTAATTGTTGTACAATAGTAATTTCTTTCATTATGTAATTGTTTTTTAGAGAATTTTTTATTCATCTTATACATGTATTTATGTTGGTTATTGGTGAGCACTCTATTTTCTAGATTTTGTATTCTCATATGCTCTCCTTCGCAAGTGAATATCAAACACACATCTCCATGTGGAGCCAGATGTTGACCACCTATTTCAACTAGGGGGTCAACTCCACGTGCCATGATGATATGCACCTGATGGTGCTACCAAGTTGAAGACTTCTTGGTTCTACAAAACAATTTTGGCCTTCAACATGTATTTTTGTAATTGGAATTTTCGCTCCCCTGCGTGGGATAATAATGTAATGGGTCTGCATGGATCATATTTTAGGTTAGTTTCCTAGGACTTCATCACTAGAAGAGTCCCTTTCATCGAGTTTTTTTTCCTCAGGTTATTAATTTGGCCTAACTAGCCTTATTAATTTCCCATGAGTGTTTCACTCCCACAATAATTCTCCAAAGTGGTGAAAGGCGTTATAATGGTCAATCCCTATGGTAGATAGTGTCTAGGAATATTGTAAATGACCATGCTAGACATCTCCTAGAGTCTTGCGGAATTTCCTCAAGTCAAGATATTTTTTTTTATTTTTTTAAATTACCTAGTTAATGGTAATTTTGATTAATTTTTGATAAAAATTGTAAAAACTAGGTCCTTGGGATTTTGATAGGGGTATTTGTGATCAAAAGAAATGGAATGAGACCCCCTACACCATTGGACCAAGTTTCAGCTTAATTGGACAAGTTTTTCTAGGTGTTTTTCCTTGAGGAGTCCAAGTCAGTCTAAGACAACAATTTAATTGTTGGAATTAACAAAGTCAAATTGTCAATTTTTTGTAAAAGGAGCAAATTAATTAGAGAAAGAGTGGGAGAACTTACCCAAACCCATAACTAAGCTATCCTAACTCCCTTCCTAACATTTTTACACCCCATAACTTAGCCACCACTTCATATCATTCACTCCCCTAGGGAAGTTGTGCCCCCTTTCTAGAGAAAACCATGGTAAATAAAAAATTAAAGTTGGTGGGGCCTTTCTCTCCCTAGTGCACCCTTCTTGAGCCTCCACCTCACCTTTAGACATGGTAATGGGTTCCAACTCACACCCCACTCATTACCAAAACCCTAACTCTCCTCCAAAACCCTAAAAGTGTGCCACCCTTGAGATGCTCAATAACTCTTGATTAATGGACACTTGGAGAGTATCCAAGAGGGGTAACTCTTGGCTCCCAAGTATAAATAAGAGTCTCCCCTCCCTCTTTTCACATGATCTATCTCATTGCAAGGTTACTCTACCCATATCTCTCCTCTCCTCTCCATTCTCTCCCACTCTTCTCTCACATTCTTCTTGCTCTCTCTTTCGTTTCTCAAGCTTGGAAAAGTATTTTTCCTAGCTTGCTTCTAATACAATAAATCTTTGGAGGATACATGGTGTAAATAGTCTTCTTGGTGCCATATTTCTTAATGAGGTGATTTTGTTCTAATTATTTCTTATTTTCATTTGTTGTAGATCTAGAGTAGGGATCCCAAGCAAAGTACTTTGTTTTGGTAGATCTTTTGGTAGTATTATCATAGATCTAGTGAGTATATCTTGTAGATTTAACATAGTCTTTTGTTTTATTACATGTATGTGCTCACCCTTTTCTCTTTTCTGTAGCATTGTTTCAAGAAATTTGCAGGTCAACTAAGGGTTTTGAAGATAGATTTCATATCTGGAAATCTTCCTCATCATCCACATAAAACCTCTAATATTTTATGTTCTGCTTTTCTATTCACATTCCTCTATATTTGGGTGGATTTTTGTTCTGAAATAGACCAAAAACGAATACATATATTGTTGGTTTTGTACTACAAATTTCTAGTTTCCACTATCATCTTGCTCCTTCAATTCTTCCAGCCAATTGTTGACTCCATTTGCCCTATGAAAGCACTGGTCTAAGACCTTTCTCTTGAGTGTTTCGATCACAACCTTAAAACATCTAAATCTTTGAAAAAACTACTAACACCTTCTAACCCTAGAATAGATTGATCTACTAACCTTATTGCTGCTACTATTCAATTAAGTTACAGCCATATTTTGCAGCATTTAAATCTTCTCTAAGTGATTGAAAAGATTAATTAATGCATATCCTTATTTTCTTCTGATGAATGTTGGTGTTATGACATTGATGATCAATTATTCTTGCTCATTTTGAAGCTTTTCTAAGGCATTAATAGTGAAGTATTGTCTTGTGATTACTGTTGCTATACATATTTGTTTACTTCATCAATATATTAGTCAATTGATTTTATTGAGAAAGTCTTTGATTACATGAAGTACTAACCAGCAAGTGCTCTTGCAAATATAATTTTATGTTGCTTCGTTCCGAGCATGTACACTTCTGGTTTATTATTTTTTTATTAGTTGTTTAACCGAACTTTTTGATCGGTGGTGACTTGTGAGAAGGAACCTTTTACTTGGCCTTTATCCTTCATGTTCTCAAAACCCCAGGTCACCAGGGACATCTCCCCTGGGCCTACCACCCTAAATAGAAATAGACATTCTATTGAGGTGACAGTGATAGGATAGTCCCCCATTACGCTAATTTGTCTTCATTTCCCTTTCTCTTCTATCAAAGTACAAATTGTGCGATAGCATGCAACACTTGTCCTCAAGACAAGGTTGTGTGGCTAGGGTTAGTTTTCTTTCAAGTTCTTTTAATTATGTATTGTTTGCCTACACCTAGGAAAGAGTTTGGCCAAGCCAACCATCTTATATCGTAAGGCTAGGAATTTAGTGGTGGTTTATGTTAAAATAATGTAGCTGCAAAGTGTATTCTTATTATTATTTGATATATTATTCATTGGATCAATCCCCATTGCGGATTGATCATGATGGTTATTATAAAGGACCAAATCCCCTTTTGCGGATTGGTCAAAAGATAATTGTAATAGGCAGAATAAGAAGTCAGCCCCAGAAGATATTAAAGAGGCCACAAAATACAATAAAGGTGGTTATAGCCACCCAGTTGGAGAAGTCGGCCATGCCAGTGAAGAGACACTTCACACGTGCCAGTATTGTATAAATAAGGAGGCTAGCGCCTCACTTAGACACACAACTCACTTGCTCATTTTGAGAGACAAGTTTCAGAATTGCAGTTAGAGAAGGAGAGAGAGTGGCGCATCTTTGGGAGAGGATCTTCTGTTTCAGTTTGAGTTATCTCTTAGCATTGTATTGGCTATCTATAATAAGGAAGTTTTGTTGGGTTTTCTTTCCCTAGAGGGTTTCCCAAGATAAACGATGTGTCTCTTTTGATTGTGTATTTCTCAGTGATCTTGTATTATGCTATTGTTATCTATTGAAATGCAAAGAACTATAATAATGGCTTAAACATTAACATGGTATCAGAGACAAGCCGAAGGAAGCATCTTTCACAAGAGTGAAAAACATCATTGTTGTCGTACATGCAAATTAGGGATTTTTGATGGTGAAACTTTTCATCCCTAAAACCACCTAGAAAAGTGTGCCCTCCCCCAAGGATTACTTTGGCACTCTCAGTGCACCTTTTCAGTGGCTAGATCTCCTGAAAAGTGACACCCTAGTTTCACAAAGTACCAGAAGTACCAGAAAACCAGTGTACCAGAAGTACCAGAAAACCAGAAGCACCGGTCCAGAAATCCGCAGATCAATTTTGGAGGAGAAAAAATTGGATTTTCTCAGATCCAAACACACCAGGCTACTCGCCTTAGCCAAGCGTACCTCCTGGTATGTTCAAATTTTGATTTTGAGAACTTTCATTTTTCGGTCATTTTCCTAGCTCCAGGTAAAAGATGTCTGCAAGCATTAAGCTTGTTGACAAGCTAGAAGGAGTGGAAAACTTCCATGCCTGGAAGTATAGGATTGGCCTCATTATTGAAGAGAATTACTTAGCAAGATTCGTCAAAGAAGAAGTATCGGAACTCGACGATTCTGTAGAAAAGGAAAAGCATCAAAAGGACATAATCAGGGCCAAAAGAATCATTGCAGATTCAATCAAAGACCATTTGATTCCTTATGTGTCATCTAAGAAGACTCTGAAAGAAATGTTTGATTCCTTGAACAGAATTTATGAAGGAAAGAACATAAACCAGAAGATGAATCTAAGAACTCAACTGAAGAATACAAGGATGCAGAAAGGAGAAATGATTCAGGAATATTTCTCTAGAATCTTAGAATTCAAAGAACAATTAGAAGCGATTGGAGATACCATAAACGAAGACGAACTCATAATGACGACCCTAAATGATTTCACAAGACCTTAGGATGCATTCACCCAAACGATATGTGCCAGAACGGAGAAACTAAAGTTTGATAGTATATGGGAAGAATGCATCCAAGATTAAACAAGAGTAGCGAATCGTGAAGCGTTACTAGCAAGAGATGATGATCAATCCCTAGATACTCACACCAAAGGAGGAAGGAAGAAACCTTACTTCCAAAATGAAACTCATAAAGAGCCTCAACAGTCAAACAAATTTAATCATAAAGAATCTCATCCAAGGAGATTTCAGAAGAAAGGACATCGAAAGGAAAGAGACTACTCATCTGTACAATGATATCATTGTGACAAAATGGGACATATTGTGAATTTTTTTCCAGCCAGACGAGAAGAATACAAGAGAAAACATAAGAGGCACCATGCCCATGTAGTCGAAGATGAAGAGCCACCTGCAAAGATGATAAGAGAGAAGATCAAAGACCATGTCTTAATCTCGGCCCTCTCAGGATTTGTAACACCTGAAGAGGACACTTGGTTCATTAATAGTGGTGCATCCAAGAACATGACGGGACAAAGAAACATTCTCTCTTGTATCTCAGAAAAGAACTTTTCTCAGAAAGTGACACTTGGAGATGATTACCAATATGCCATCAAGGGAGTGGGAGAATCAAACCACAAATTGAATTCAGGGAATTCATTGAAGATGAAGGACGTACTATATGTACCAAGTTTGACCAAGAACCTACTCTCCATTTCATCTTTAGAAAATAAAGGCTTTAGAGTTGCCTTTATAGATGGAGAAGTTCTCATGTGGGATAAAGGAGAAACCTTAAATGAAGCAGTCATCATTGGAAGTGAAGAAAATGGCTTGTATAAACTAAAGGGTCACTCAGAGGCTGCCATGACCCACGCCATTGAAAACTCATGTGAATTTTGGCATAGAATATTATCTCACATCAACTACAAGGCGCTACCATACATATGAAAAGTTGTCACAAGTTTACCGGAACTCAAGGTTGACCATGAAGGCATATGCAATGGATGTGCACAAGGGAAGAACATCAAGAACCTGTTTCCAAAGAGAGACAACAAAGCAGAAGGAGTCCTAGAGCTCATTCATTCATATGTATGTGGTCCAATGCCATCGTCCTCCATTAGTGGGTATGTATATTATGTATCATTTATTGATGATTATTCGCGTAAGCCCTGAATATATGTTTTGAAATCTAAAGATGAAGTGTTCAATAAGTTCAAGGAATTCAAAGCCTTGATAGAGAATCTTTCTGAAAGAAATATTAAGATACTTAGGTCAGATAATGGAGGAGAATATACATCAAAAGAGTTTGTGAACTTCTGCAAAGATGTTGGGATCAAGAGGGAACTCACCACTCCCTATAATCCCCAACAAAACGGTGTAGCTAAACGAAAGAACAAAACGATAATGGAAGTTGTGAAGACTATGATCCATGATCAATATCTTCTTATGTGCTTATGGGCAAAAGCAGCAATGGCAGTTGTATATGTGCAGAATCGATTATCCCATAGTGCACTTGGGCTCAATACCCCAGAAGAGATGTTCACCGGAAAGAAGCCAGAGGTGAGCCATCTCAAAATATTTGGATGCCTAGTATTTATTCATATACCGAAAGAGAAGAGAAACAAGCTAGAACCTTCAGGAAAGAAGGGAATATTTGTGGGATACTGTGAGGTCTCCAAGGCCTTCAAAATCTATATAATAGGTCACTGTCACATTGAGATCAGCAGAGACGTGACTTTTGATGAAGATGCATCGCTTAAGAAATCAAGAAGATGCCCGATTGAAGAAGTATATGAAGAGGAACCTGTAATCCCCAAGACTATTGAACCAGTGAGGGAGGTTCCCAGAGCTGTTGAACCAGTGAGGGAAGTCGTAACTTCCCCTGATGAGGAATTACTAGAAGATCGTGACATGATAGAAGTTCAAGAACCTCCTCAGATGACAATCCTCCATAAAAGGAAGCCATCTTGGGCTAGAGAGCTTATTCAAGATGGAGAGAAGTATGGTGTTCCCAAAGGAACCACGAGATAGGTGAAAAGACCAAATCCATTCTCTAGTTATACGGCTTTGATGTGTGATCTTCTAGAGGAGGAGCCTACTTGCTTTGAAGAAGCCATTCAGAGGAAAGAATGGGCAAATTCCATGACAGAGGAATACCAATCTATAATAAAGAATGAAGTATGGAAAATAGTTCCCAGACCGAAGAGTAAAGATATGGTGTCCTCCAAATGGCTCTTCAAAATAAAACATGTTGCTGATGGAAGTATTGAGAAGTATAAAGCAAGATTTGTCACTCATGGCTTTTCTCAAAAGGAATGCATTGACTATGAAGAAACATTCGCTCCTGTGGCCAGATACACTTCGATCAGAACCATCATAGCTCTTACAACTAAGATGAAGTGGAAGCTGCACTAGATGGATGTGAAGACATATTTCCTAAATAGTGTCATCGAAGAGGAAGTGTATATAGAGCAACCTCAAGGATTTGAGGTTGAAGACAGGAAGTCTCATGTCTGCAGATTGAAGAAATCCTTATATGGATTGAAGCAAGCTCCTAGAGCTTGGTATGGCCGTATACAAAGTTTCTTAATGAGCTTAGGCTTTACCAAGAGTAAAGCAAACTCTAACCTCTACTTCAAAGTCATGAACGATGAGCCAGTAATATTACTGTTAAATGTGGATGACTTATTCTTAACTGGAGAAGAAAATCTCATCACTGAATGTAATAAGAGACTTGCCTCAGAATTTGAAATGAAGGACCTTGGCCTAATGCATTATTTCTTAGGTCTTGAGGTATGGCAGATTCCTGAGAGGATCTTCCTTAACCAAGGAAAGTATACAGTCGAAATCCTGAAGAGATTCGACATGCTGGAGGGCAAGTCCATGAATACGCCCATGGAAGCGAAGTTGAAGCTGTTGGTCGACACTTCGTCAGAGTTGATTGATGCCACACTGTACAAACAGATTATTGGATCGTTGATGTACCTGACGAACACCAGACCAGACATTTGTTTTTCCGTGAACACCTTGAGTCAGTTTCTGGTAGAACCCAGACATGTTCACCTAGTGGTTGCAAAACATGTGATGAGGTACCTTAAGGGTACAATATATTGTGGTCCCAGCTATGATGGAGATCATGATTTCACATTGAGTGGATATACTGATGTAGATTGGGCAGAAAGTGTTTCTGATAGGAAAAACACTTTAGGATGTTGTTTCAGTTTGGGATCAGCTATGATCTCATGGTAGAGTAGGAATCAATCCAACATTGCTCTTAGCACAACAGAAACAGAATAAATTGTTGCATGTTCTTCCAGCTACGAAGCTCTATGGCTTCGAAATTTGTTGACTAGTCTATTTGACCTAGAGATGGAAGCAACCACGATCCTATGTGACAACCAGAGCTACATAAAGATGACAGAGAATCCTATATTCCATGACAGGTCGAAGAACATAGAGATCTGATGTCATTACATCCATGACATGGTGCAGAGAGGAGCCTTAAAGCTCCAGTACATTAGCACGGATGAACAAGTTTCTGATGTGTTGACTAAGACTCTATCTCGTGTGAAGTTTGAGCACTTTCGAGATAAGCTTGCTATAGTCCGAAAGGACCTTCCTCGAAAGGGGGAGTAGTTGTTGTGATGAGACATGTCTTGCTTCTAACATGATGGTTGTGACGTAAAGCAGGACGAGTACCTTGCTTCCGACATGATGGTTGTGACGTAAAGCAAGATGATGTGATGTGACTAACACTAAGCTTCCGGCTAGATAGCTGTGACGTAAAGACAGTCTAGTATCCTGCTTCCAACCTGATGGTTATGACGTAAAGCAGGACGAGTACCTTGCTTCTGACCTGATGGTTGTGACGTAAAGAAATATGATGAGATGAGACTAGCACTAAGCTTCCGGTTGGATAGCTGTGACGTAAAGCCAGTCTAATATCCTGCTTCCAAGCTGATGGTTGTGACGTAAAGCAGGATGAGCATATTGCTTCCAGCTTGACAGTTGTGACGTAAAGCAAGACGATGAGATGAGACTAGAACTATGCTTCTGGCTGGATAACTATGACGTAAAGCCAGTCTAGTATTATTATGATGAGCCAACCTCGTGCTGTGATGATGATGATGATGTATCAGTTTTACACTAATACATATTGATGCAGATGATGATTGCATTCCTTTGAGAATGACGATGTTGTCGATGAAGAAAAATTCTGATGATTTATAGATACGCCAGTCAGTGTTCCAAGATGATATTGATGATGTTGTCCTCTCACCCACTTGATGTTGTTGATGATAAAGGCCTCTCACTCTCGCATGATGCTGCTAAAGAATACCCTTCTTGTTAAGGGGGAGTGTTAAAATAATGTAACTGCAAAGTGTATACTTATTATTATTTGATATATTATTCATTGGATCAATCCCCATTGCAGATTGATCATGTCGGTTATTATAAAGGACCAAATCCCCTTTTGCAGATTCGTCAAAAGATAATTGTAATAGGAAGAATAAGAAGTCGGCCCCATAAAATATTAAAGAGGCCCTGAAATACAATAAAGGTGGTTATAACCAGTGTTGTAAAACTCGTCTCGGCGAACAACTCGCCGGGGTCCAGAAAACAACTTCTCGTCAAACTCGGCAAAAGATCGGCAAAAACTCGGCAAAAACTCGGCAAACTTAAAAAAATACAAAAATATTCATTTTTTTTTTACTTTTGAAACATTTAAAGCAACAATAGCATCAAATAGACAGATTGCCACATGAATATGGAAAGAAAACTGATATATAAGATATATAAGATGTCTAGTGATACATCACACATAAAAAATGAATCATGT
>ML785739.1:504912-554254 GCA_009831015.1 Picea engelmannii
TTTTTCTCAAAAACTCGCCAAAAAATCGCCAAAAACTCGGCCGAGTTTTTCCCCAAAAACTCGGCAAAAACTCGTTTTTTCGAAAAACTCGTAAAACTCGCGAGAACTCGCGAGTTTTTGCCGAGTTTTACAACACTGGTTATAACCACCCAGTTGGAGAAGTCGGCCCTTCTAGTGAAGAGACACTTCACACGTGCCAGTCTTGTATAAATAAGGAGGCTAGCGCCTCACTCAGACACACAACTCACTTGCTCATTTTGAGAGACAAGTTTTGGAATTGCAGTTAGAGAAGAAGGAGAGAGAGTGGCACATCTTTAGGAGAGGATCTTCTGTTTTAGTTTGAGTTATCTCTTGGCATTGTATTGACTATCTATAATAAGGAAGTTTTGCTGGGTTTTCTTCCCCTAGAGGGTTTCCCAGGATAAATGTTGTCTCTTGTGATTGTGTATTTCTCAGTGATCTTGAATTATGCTACTGTTATCTATTGAAATGCAAAGAACTATAATAATGGCTTAAACATTAACAGTTTATTTCTTATAATTCTTGTGTTTCATGTGATATCTTTAGATCTTAGAAGCTCTTTTCATTTAATTGCTTAAGCTGTGGAGGCATAGTAACTTACTTGTGTTTTTCAAGCTATTTATTTCTTGTCAAGTATTTTCTTTGCTTTAAAGTTCAATCACTTAATCTCTTTCAATTTTAAGCAATTTACTTTACTTTACTTGCAAGCACTTAACCCAACTTCACTCAATAATTCTTAAGGCTCAATTTACCTTAGATCCATAGGATTTCAATCTATTTATTTAATTAGAGCACCTTTAATTGTCTCAACTTTGCCACCAAAAAAGGAACCTGTTGACCGTCTATTCAACTAGGGGGTCAACTCCATGTGCCATGAAAAGTTGCATCATCAGATGCAAATATGTTGAAGACAATTTGGTTCTACTGGGCAATTTATGCCTCCAGCACAATTTTTTGTAAACGGAATTTCCGCACCCCTGTGTGGGTTAATAATGTAATAGGTCTGCATGAATCATAGTTAGGTCAAGTACCTTGGGATGTTTTCATTTGGAGAGTTCTTTTCACCGAGGGTTTTTTATCCTCAGGTTGTCAATTGGGCTTTTCAGCCTGGTTGATTTCCCTTGAGTTTTTCCCTCACACTTGCAATAATTCCTCCAAAGTGGTGAACGACATTCTAATGGTCTCATCCTCTGGTATCTATTGTTTAGGAATGATCTAAATGACCATGTTAGACATTGTAGAAAGTTTCGCGGAATTTCGTCGAGTCTAGATAGGTTTTTTTTAATTAATTAAATTTAATCAATTTTCCTAAGGTTGGTATTTTAATTATTTAATTAATTAATTGTTTTTGAGCAATTTCTGTAAAAACTAGGACTTTGGGTTTTTGATAGGGGTATTTCTGCTCAAAATAAATGGAAAGGCACCCCCTACAACCTTGGGCCAAGTTTCAGCTCAGTCAGACAAGTTTTGCTAGGCATTTGTCCACCCGGAGTGTCAGTCAGTTAAAACAACAATTTTAATTGCTAAGTATGACATTGCCGAAATGTCAATTTTTGTAAATTTGAGTTAATGGGTTAAATTTTAAGATGGAAAAGGGAAAGAGGTATGATACCTAACCTACCCAACCACATCCTAACCTTTAAACATCCCCTTACACACTTACTCAACCAAATACCCACACCCCTAGGGGGATTTGCGCCCCCCCTCACACATAAACCTTAGGAAACTCCATTCAATTGACTTGTGGGCCCCTCCCACATGAGGTCCGCCCTTCCTAGCCTACCACCTCACCCTCTCTTGGCCCCACACTCCCTCTCACACATCCACCTCATCAATCCAAGCCAAAACCCTAAGTTGGTGTGCCCCCTCCTTGAGATGATCTCATTTGCTTGGGTTTGGACACATGGCTCTCATCCAAGAGGGTTCACTTTTCCTCTTGAGCTATAAAAGAGAGCCTCCCCTCACTCTTTGACTCACCATTCTTTGAGCTAAGGTTATGCTACTAAAATTTTGCCCCATCTCTCTTGCTCTTTGCCTCTTGCTTCCATCTCATTTGCTCTTGAGAGTCTTGGAGCAACTTGTTGTTGCAACACTCTCATTTGATTAATAAAGATTTGGAGGATTTTGGAAACACCAAGGGTATTCTGGTTGGATTCTTACATATGAGGTGACATTGTGATGTTTAAGTTTCTTGTGTAGCATTGAGCAGATCTTTGGCAAAGTAGTTTGTTGGGGTAGATTAGCAAAGAGTATTCTTGCTGGTTTATATAGGTTGGATAGCTAATCATTTGAAGTATTTATGTTGTTAGTCTATTCATGCATATTATCTACTTCATGCTTCACGTTTTGCCTTGAGTTTTGCAGGTTCACTTCAAGGGATTGTTGGGAGAGCCTCAAGAAGGAGTCTTCCCTCAAAGCCTTCTCAAACTCCAAGCTTTGTAGTCTGATTTTTCTGTTCACTTTTCATTCATATTTCAGTAAAATAATCATCTTAGATAGGTCACATAAACTATATTTTGTTTGGAGATTTTATGTTAAAAAATTCTACTTGAAAACCAGAAACTTTCTTAACTTTGTTGTGTTGTGCAACATTTGCTTGCTAGTTTTTGCAAGTTCTTACCTGAAACAAGGGGATATGCTTCCCAATCCACTCTCACAACACTCTCAAAGAGCTTCCATTAGTTGGCTAACAACTCTCTCTTCTTCCTCATTCATTTATAGCATTGGAGCAAGCCCCCGGGAAGTTCCCTTGAGGCTTGCATTCTATTGTATATTTTTAACCATTGTAAGTTTATTTTGCAAAGCCTTTATTGCCTACACCTTGGGAGAGAGATTGGCTCATGCACAACACAACTTTGTTAATCTAGTTAATCTGGTATATTTCAAGCATTTGGTTAATCTGTTATATTGGTATCTTGTTGTAACATCTCTTATTCATTGTTGCAAGTAATTGTATATCTTTGTTGTGGATTAATTGTAACTTTTGTAATACTTGTAATATTTTGTAATTCAACCCCCTTGAACATAGTTGACCCCCTTGCCCAATCTTAGGCACTAGTCTTAGTTGACTTAGGGAAGGGTTTGCTTGACATTTTATTAATCTTGCACTTTGCATTTGTTGCCTTAGCATCATAAGTCAATTTTCCCTTAAACCTTTAACAAATTAAAACCAACTCCTAGAACATAAACGCTAAATCACATCTAGTAACTAGGGTCTACCCCCCTTGGCTTCCCTAGGAGTAAGCCTAGAAGGAAGAGATTATAGTCAAGGTGACAGTGTGGACTGTGAACCTAGGCATTGTGCCTCCAAGGACACACTAAGTGAGCTAGACTTTGCTCACGTTTGCAAGTGTGTATTAGGACGACAACATCTTTGGCGTCGTTGTCGAGGATAAGTCATTTATCCTTGGTCAAAATGACTTAACTTAATTTTTTAAGAACTAAGATATAAAAACTTTAGTCCCTAAAAATTCATTGAACTTTTATTGGTTGATTTTGTGTGTTTCATTTCCAAGTGGGGACTCCATTGAAAAAATCTGTCAAGTATACTACTAGGAGCACTTCACAAGGAGTGATTTATTCTTTTCCTGAACCTGAAAAGGTTTATAGGAGGAGGATAAATCACCTTGCTCCTAGAAGGCTACTTGAAAGTCTTGGGGAAGAAGCACTCACTGATATCCAATACTTGTTCCAAAACAATAATCAACAAACTGTTAATAATCCCACTAATAATCCTAACTTAACTATGAGTATCTTTTTGAGACCTTTGAACTTTGCAGCAATCCAACGTTCCCCTCATGCAGTTCCTGTAAAGGCCATTGACAAGTTGCTTACCTTTCTGGGGAACAATGCTATAAGTGCCAAGTCCCACATCCTCAACTTTCAGATGTGTGTGGAAAGATATTGTAGGGGTCATGATGAAGAAGACGTAAATATGACTTTGTTTGTATATTCTCTTGAAGGAGACGTTGCTGAATGGTTTACTGATTTTGCCACAACTAAGTTTAGCACCCTTGAGGAAATACTAAATGAGGTTAGGAAAAGATGGGGTGATAAAAAAAAACATAGATTTCAACTTGCTGCTCTTACCACCAGTCAAAAGAGAGAAAATGAAACAGTCGTAGAATTTAACACTAAGTTTGATAGCTTGGTGAAAGGCCTTCATAGGGACATTAACCCCTCAGATACTGCAATTTTGATTTATTATATCAAGGCATTTGAAGGTGAAATGATTTATGCCTTAAGGGATAAGGATCCTCAGACTTTAGAAGTAGCACAAACTACAACTATAAGACTTAAATAGAATATGCTTGAGGCTAGGAAGTCTAACATTCCTAGTTTTACTAGAGGGTCTTCTTCCCAACCTTATGATGAGAAGAAGAAAAGTGTTGAAGCTCAGAAACTCTCTAATGATGGCATTAAGGAGCTCACTCAATTGATTAAACAAATGGAAACTAATCATGCTAATCAATTGAAGGAACATGTTAGTCAGATGAATGCCATGCAAAATCGGTTGATAGCCATGGAAAAAGGCCAAGCTAGTAGGCCCCAACATAGGCCAAATGAAAAGTGGGCTAAGAAGCCTCCTCCCCAAGATCAAAGACCACCAAATCCATTTGAATCCACTAACTGGGTTGACCACCTGGCTATTCATTATTGTAGACCTTGTGAGCAATTCCATGATGAATCGACTTGCCAAGTTTTCCTTCACCTTTATGATGAGACGGGACCTTATGGATCTTCGAATGAACAAGTTAATATGTTTGGTCATGAGCTTAATGATGGCATGTATGATTGGATGGATTATGATGAACTAGATGGGGGAGTAGAAGACATGAACTGCATGGGTGATGTTGTGGTGGATAAAGTAACAAAAATGTTTGGTCCTAAGCCTACTCCACAACAAGCAGCTGAAATGGATAAATTTAAAGGCATTACCTATCAAAGGAATGGGAACAAAGGTCAAGAGAAAAATCAAGCAAACATTCCCAAGGTAGCTCCAACCCCCCCTTAACTCAAACATGTATGCAAGTTCAGAATTAAAAATTGACGTAGGTGGATGGTTAAGTAATGTGAAGATGTTGGTGCTTGTGTCGGAAATAATGAAGATTCCTTCTCAGAGGGAGAAGTTTCTCAAATCCATAGATTGTCCTTCTCAGAAAAGTGTTGACATTCCACCAACAAGAACTTATCAGGATGCACCTGTGATTCTACAAAATATGGATAGGGGAAATCAAAAGAATATACCTGTTTTCCTATCCTTGCTCGTGAATGAATTTATTCTTCATAATTGTATGCTAGATTCAGGAGCCACTTCAAATGTTATGAATAAGAAAGTAACGGAACAATTGAACTTAAGAATATCTAGACCTTATCATAACATTTTTGCTATGGATAGTAAGACAATTGAGGTGCATGGTTTGATTAAGGGGTTACAAGTACACTTAGCTTCATTCCCAGATATCATGGTTGAAATGGACATTATTGTAATTGATGTGCCTGATACTTGGGGTATGTTGCTAAACAAAAAGATAGCTGGAGATTTAGGTGGTAGTTTACAGATGGACTTAACTTATGCCACCATTCCAACTCCAAATGGTTTAGAGTTTAGATTGAATAGAGAGTTAGAAAGAAAGTATCATGTGGAAGATCCTAGGAAAAAGGAAAATGAGATTGTTTTTCGAGAAGTAGAAATGGGATGTTATGAGATAGAGTATACTTCACCATTCACCAAGATGGAACTTGATAGCAAACCCCCAAGCATTTTCAATGTTTGGGACCCCATGGATTCTTTTGATGGGATTTTTTTTTGAGGAAGATGTGGATCAAACAGATTATAGCTTGCGTCCTTCAGAATCAAAGTCAGAATTGGATTTATCAATTGAAGATGTGTCATCAGCTCAACCTGCATCAACAGAATCAGTTAAATGTCAGAAACAGTCAGATGAGATTCTTGGGCCACATCCTCCTTACTTAGCAGAAATTGGGAAAGTAAAAGAAAGAATAAGTAATGAGAATCTGATGGGAATTACTAAGGATGATAAGGTTAATATTGATAAAATAAAATATGTCATCCCTAGTAAAAGATGGGCCAAGACTTTTGAGGAAAAATTAAGTTCACAAACTTTGCACTTGGCACCTATGGAAAACCATCCGAATTTTTTTAAGGGAAATTGCCCCAAATGGCCTAAGGTTGGAAATCGGGATTCACATGAAAGAATAAACAGTCAACATAAAGTGTATCAGTCTTCTAGCAACTCTTCTCAGCCCGTGGGACGACATAAAGTCAGACATGCTAGTGAGAGGACCCCTCTTTGAAGTATTTCTTCATATGACAACTTGGTGTCCAAAGGGACACCCTCTGTAACATATCTCTAACCCTTACCCTTGTGTTTCAATTTTGTATTGTTTCATTCATGATATTGATATGTACTTACAATTATGTCCGTATCATAGTTTCATTTTGTAGTTATAATTTGGATATTTCATTATGTAGATGTTGTTTATAGAATTTTTTTCATGATATGTGTATATGTATGCTCATGTTGGTTATTGGTGAGCACTCTTTGTAGATGTCGGATTCTCGTATGCTCTCCATCTCATGTGAGAAGATCGAATACACATCCCCATGTGGAGCTAGATGTTGACTTCCTATTCAACTAAGGGGTCAACTCCATGTGCCATGAAGATGTGCATCATCAGATGCAAATATGTTGAAGACAGTTTGGTTTACTGGGCAATTTATGCCTCCAACACAATTTTTTGTAAATGGAATTTCTGCACCCCTGTGTGGGTTAATAATGTAATAGGTCTGCATGGATCATAGTTAGGTCAGGTAACTTGGGATGTTTTCATTGGGAGATCTCTTTTCACCGAGGGTTTTTTATCCTCAGGTTGTCAATTGGGCTTTTCATCCTGGTTGATTTCCCTTGAGTTTTTCCCTCACACTTGCAATAATTCATCCAAAGTGGTGAACGACGTTATAATGGTCTCATCCTCTAGTAGTTATTGTTTCTGAATGATGTAAATTACCATGTTAGACATTATAGAAACTTTCGCGGAATTTCGTCGAGTCTAGATAGGTTTTTTTTAATTAATTTAATTAAATTAATTTTCCCAAGGTTGGGATTTTAATTATTTAATTATTTAATTGTTTTTGAGCAATTATTGCAAAAACTAGGCCTTTGAGTTTTTTATAGGGGTATTTGTGCTCAAAAGAAATGGAAAGGCACCCCCTACACCCTTGGGCCAAGTTTCATCTCAGTCGGACAAGTTTTGCTAGGCATTTGTCCACCCGGAGTGTCAGTCGGTTAAAACAACAATTTTAATTGCTAAGTATGACATTGCCGAAATGTCAATTTTTGTAAATTTGAGTTAATGGGTTAAATGTTAAGATGGAAAAGGGAAAGAGAGATGATACCTAACCTACCCAACCACATCCTAACCTTTAAACACCCCCTTACACACTTACTCAACCAAATACCCACGCCCCTATGGGGATTTGCGCCCCCCCTCACACATAAACCTTAGGAAACTCCATTCTAATTGACTTGTGGGTCCCTCCCACAGGAGGTGCGCCCTTCCTATCTTACCACCTCACCCTCTCTTGGCCCCACACTACCTCTCACACGTCCACCTCATCAATCCAAGCCAAAACCCTAAGTTGGTGCGCCCCCTCCTTGAGATGATCTCCTTTGCTTGGGTTCGGACACATGGCTCTCATCCAAGAGGGTTCACTTTTCCTCTTGAGCTATAAAAGAGAGTCTCCCCTCACTCTTTGACTCGCCATTCTTTGAGCTAAGGTTATGCTACTGAAATTTTGCCCCATCTCTCTTGCTCTTTGCCTCTTGCTTCCATCTCATTTGCTCTTGAGAGTCTTGGAGCAACTTGTTGCTGCAATACTCTCCCATTTGATTAATAAAGCTTTGGAGGATTTTAGAAACACCAAGAGTATTCTGGTTGGATTCTTACGTATGAGGTGACATTGTGATGTTTAAGTTTCTCTTGTAGTATTGAGTAGATCTTTGACAAAGTAGTTTGTTAGGGTAGATTAGCAAAGAGTATTCTTGTTGGTTTATATAGGTTGAATAACTAATCATTTGAATTATTTCATGTTGTTAGTCTATTCATACATATTATCTACTTCCATGCTTCACGTTTTGCCTTGAGTTTTGCAGGTCCACTTCAAGGGATTGTTGGGAGAGCTTCAAGAAGGAGTCTTCCCTCAAAGCCTTCTCATACTCCAAGCTTTGTAGTCTAATTTTTCTGTTCACTTTTCATTCATATTTCAGTAAACTAATCATCTTAGATAGGTCACATAAACTATATTTCATTTGGAGATTTTATGTGAAAAACTTTTGCTTCAAAACCATAATTTTTTCTTAACTTTGTTGTGTTGTGCAGCATTTCCAGCAAGCATTTGCTTGCTGGTTTTTGCAGGTTCTTACCAGAAACAAGGGGATATGCTGCCCAAATCCACTCTCACAACACTCCCAAAGAGCTTCTATTAGTTGGGTAACAACTCTCTCTTCTTCCTCATTCATTTCTAGCATTGTAGCAAGCCCCCGGGAAGTTCCCTTGAGGCTTGCATTCTATTGTATATTTTTAGCCATTGTAAGTTTATTTTGCAAAGCCTTTGTTTCCTACACCTTGGGAGAGAGACTGGCTCAGCCAACCCCCCAAAATCGTTGGGCTAAGACTTATCTTATTTCATTCATTTGTTGTTCTTTTTCCCCACTTGTCATTAGGACAAGGTTGTGTGGCTAGGGTTGTAATAATAGTTGTTGGTATCTCTTTTACAACCCTCTTTGGCACAACATTGGTAGGATTGCCTCCACCTTGTGCCATTGTGAATGGTTTGATATATATTTCCAAGTTTTGTTTTCTTGCTTATATAATTGCCTACACCTTGGGAGAGTAACCCCCAAAATCGTATGGCTAGAATGTTAGTGATGTGTTGATGGTTAATATGATTTAAATGGATTAAAATGCTTTAGAATAATCAACATGTTATATCGTCCTAGTTTAAGCCCTTAAGGCATACTCATATCTTTACATGCTTTGGTTTTATTTCTTGCAAGTATCTCACTTTTAAGCATGGTATCTCAAATGGAGTAGATTACATATGTCTTGAAACAATTTTCTTTACTTGAGCACACATATCTCATAATTTTCCCTTTACTTGCAAAAAATGTTCATGGATATGTGAATGGTGTAGAAGTTAAATCTTGATTTCAGCAAGTCTTTTATCTACTTAACATAGTTCTCTCATGCAATAGCACATATGGTTAAGTGGTGATAGTTTCATCATTTTGCTATAATTGTTGACAAGTTGTTCTTGTCTTTCACTTGCTCATTTCCTTTCAAGTTCATACTTATACATGGTCAAGTAAATGATGATGGAACAGATGTGTCATTTTCATCTTTCTTACATGCTTTAGATGTGTACATGCTTTATTTCCATAATCTGCAATACACTTCATAACAGTGATTTACAGTTTCGGTTTTGGGCATTCATCACTATTTTTGGGCACCTAAAACTCATCTAAAACACTCATAACACACCTTAAGACTTACCCATAAGTCATAATAATATTTTAGACCAACTAGGACACCTAATTCCACCATCTTCACCATCTAAAACGGGTTTGAGGAAAACAACGTAGGGTGTAGGCAGGGGATTGTCTCACGGCACTGAGAATGTGTCATCTCCGAGAAGTACTCTTACTTTAGGGCTGACCATGAAATCTAGGGTGGGCCTCATTGCCTTACTATCTTGAGCATCCGACAGTTATTTGGCAATAGGAGGAAGAGGAGTAAGGTTTGACACTTAGTTAGGAGGGTAAATAAAATTTATCAAATCTTTAAGCAACTCTTAACCACTTAGTCTTCTAGACAATCTTTACTTGGGTATATCTTATGATGGTTGTTTAGAAATCTATTTTGAAAGCACACTTACATCTTTCAATCTGTTATGCAATCTTGTGGTTTGATTATCTAAGTGTTAGATCTTTTGAGTTTGATTGAGCATTTATTTTCCAAGTATTTTATATCTCTCAATTTATGCTCTTTGTGGTGTGATTCAAGAAGAAGTTGCACATCCCATTTGGAGGCATCATCTTTTTGAGTCTTGAGTGCTTTTATGGTTGCCATTGAAAAGCAGTCCAATTCTTATTGGGGCATGCTTGGCTTTATGGAGTGATATCAATACTTTGAATATCTTTTCTCACATTTCAAGCATCTTGTTAGTCTTGTTTATTTGTATCTGGTATATTTTGTTGTAACATCTCTTATTCATTGTTGTAAGTAATTGTATATCTTTGTTGTGGATTAATTTTAACTTTTGTAATACTTGTAATATTTTGTAATTCAACCCCCTTGAACATAGTTGCCCCCCTTGCCCAATCTTAGGCACTCGTCTTAGTTGACTTAGGGAAGGGTTTGCTTGACATTTTATTAATCTTGCACTTTGCATTTGTTGCCTTAGCATCATAGGTCAGGTTTCCCCTAAACCTTTAACAAATTAAAACCAACTCCTAGAACATAAATGCTAAATCACATCTAGTAACTAAGGTCTACCCCCCTTGGCTTCCCTAGGAGTAAGTCTAGAAGGAAGAGGTTCTAGTCAAGGTGACAGTGTGGACTGTGAACCTAGGCATTGTGCCTCCAAGGATACACTAAGTGAGCTGGACTTTGCTCACGTTTGCAAGTGTGTATTAGGACGGCAACAAAACCTAAGGAAGAAGCAGGGGGTTCTAGATCAGGGATGGTCTCACGGTACTAGGTGTCCCCCTTGTGGAGTACTTTTGTTCCCATATTGACCTATGGAGCTAGGGTGTGACCTTGTTTGCCTCACTTCTTGAGCACCCAACAATATTTTTGGTATAAGCGGGGAGAGTTCTAGGGAAGTCACATAGTTTTAGGATTCACACTTTAACTTAATCAACTTAATCAATCCTAAAACTTAATCCACCTCAAGTTGGTATAATTTCTTAATATTTTGATGGTTTATGCTCTTTAATCTTGCAAGCATTTCACTTAAGTTACTTTACATGCAATTTTATTTGAGCACTTTTGGATGATTAACTAGTAGTTGTGCATCTCTTACCCATGGAGGCTTTTACCTGCTTTATCTTTAAATCGCCCCTTGAAGTTTGCACATCTTGTGGAGGCACTTCTTGTTTGGTTTTGTACTTGTCTTGATGTCATTGAAGACAACCCCTTGAAGTTGCGCATCTTGTGGAGGCACTTCATTGTTTGGATTGTTGGCTTGTTGTGTTGTGGTGATTATCTCTTGAGTACTTTTTCTTTTCCCTGCACAAATCAAATCAGGTTAGTGTTTGTTTTCCTTTCTTGTTCATAGTTGTATATTGTTGTATCTTTAGTATTCATTATATTCTTTTGTATAGGTAGTTGAATCATTTATTTATTCAATTGTTGTGTAAAGTAATTATTTTGTATCTAATTGTAATTCTTTTGTAAAGTCTAATATCTTTGTAAGCTTAGTTGACCCCTTTGCCCAACCTTAGGCACTTGTCTTAGTTGTCTTAGGGAAGGGTTTGATTTTGCATTTTCATTGCTTGCCTCTCATATAAGTTAGATTCCCCCCCAACCTTTAATCAATTAATATTAACTCCTAGACATAATCTTTTAACTCACATAGTAATTAGGGTCTACCCCCCTTGGCTTCCCTAGGAGTAAGCCTAAACAGAAGAAGTTCAAGTCAAGGTGACAATGGGCTTGAACTTAGACATCATGTCTCCAAGGACACATTAAGTAGATTGAGACTTAGTCCACGTTTGCAAGTGTGTATAAGGACGGAAACAGGACACATGTCCTCTCATGTGCCCCAATGCTTCTCCATGTGTATCACTATGATTACCATGCTCTAATGCTTCTCCTCAACATGTGTCGAGATGCACAACCAACCTCCATGAGGTATGCTCCTCAACCCAAGCATCCTCAATTCAAGTGTCTAACCTCCAAGGTGTATGTCACATGGTCCCATGCTCAAATTGGCAAGTGCCCTCCTTGTAGTACCTAGTGTTTCTCCTCCTAAGTAGGTATACCTCATAATCAAGCAACCAACTCTCCCATTGTGTGCACCCAATGGATTAGTCATCATGCCAATAAGGGTAACAACCTCCTAGGTAAGGGCACCATGCTAGAAATATAACCAAGGTCAAGCATCCACCCACACTTATCCATCCATATGTCCATGAAGACCAAGGGGAAAAGAAACCTAGCACTTTCCTAGCAAGGTGAAAACTCTTTTGGAGTAACCCAAAAATATTAAAAAAAAGGGTGAGTGAAAACACTAATTATTTTCCTTTGCAAAAATGATATGGAATCTTGAGCAATGTAATTGAT
The DNA here is from genome assembly GCA_009831015.1 of Picea engelmannii. Lineage (NCBI taxonomy): Eukaryota > Viridiplantae > Streptophyta > Pinopsida > Pinales > Pinaceae > Picea > Picea engelmannii. The sequence goes on from ML785739.1 coordinate 517,303, forward strand.
CAAAATATGATAGGACCCTAATAATTCGTCTTTCCATCGAACATGAGCATGTACTAAATACAAAGTTAATCTAGTCTACAAAAATAATGTGTTGAAACTCTCACTAGGTCATCCCGGAACTCCAAGTGAAGCATGTGAACCTTGTCACCAAATTGAAACTTCTCACTTTCTTACATGGATGGTACTAGGCTTCCAATGAGTTGAAATCTTAACTCCACAAAAAATAGAAATTTTCTTAAGGTGCAAATTTCGATGTTAACGGACAAGAAGGAAGATCCCAGCCCCTTCCACTGCACAAAAAACTCTAGCAAACCCATTTAGAAACATACTTCCAAGGAATTCACACAATCATGACCCTAGAAATTGAAGAGAGAAACAGCAAGGGTGTACACCCTAGCTGCACCACCGCCTCAATCATGGCCTTGATGGCTTCCTCCTCTACTATATTTAAGCCTATAGCTACACTCTCCTTTGTGAACCCCACCTATTCCACCTCTCATCTCTTGCCTTTGAACAATGGTAAGCATGTAGTAGCAGTCTCCTTCCTAGGATTCTTGCGTGAGCTCTTGTCCTTTATCAAATCTAAGCTCTCCAAACCTACAACCTCTTCAACTCCACTCATATCATCACCTCTTTCCATTGTACCACCATCTGGTAAGGATTCCACTTCCCAACCACTGAAGTCTACTCCAATATTTCCCACAGGTACGTACCTTTATTTAGTGGGTGATTTTGATAGCATATATACGTCCCTCATAGCATGACAACTTAGCCAAAAGGGAAACTATAAGTTTCTATAAGCACTATTTCCCCTTCTTAAAAAAAGAATGTGACTTTTCCATAACAACCTATGAACAAACAAAGTCTTCCAAGGGTCTTCCCCCTCAATACTACAAACAATCCATTTGTTGCCAAGATATTCTCCTATGTAAGGAATTAAGATGCCAATCAAACCTAGGCTACATTCTTATTTGGATAGAATGCTACATGCCAAGTAAACATGGGAGACATATATGTCCATATTATCCAATTTACCAAAAGGCCACTATGGAACACAACAAGAAATGTATTGAATATGACTAACCCATAAAATCCTAGTGTTGATAATAAATTTACAAATGAATGAAAGGTATTCAAACTGGGACCACTCAATCTTATTAGATTGTAGATTATCTAAGCACTAAACCCACATGGAGGAGGCAGAGAGACCAATACCAAAATGGATGCCAAGGTACTTAACAATTTTTCTAGGATGAACATATTTCCATGCTCCAATTTCAAGGGTCCTAACCACGACCAAAATTCATTCTTAATCTCACTAACCACAACCCATGAGGGCACATAAAAGGATTCTAAAAAAGCTAAGGTGAATTTCATTGAACTTAGATCAAGATGAAAAAATAACTAAATTAAACTAAGGATGAAAAAAAAGACAATCATGAAATGGGGAACAAATACGCAAGATTGGGCCACCTTCAAAAAAATCATCTAGACCATGATGGTACAAAAGAAAAAAATTTCGTGCTAATTTAACATACATGTCAAACAAGCCTAGGCTAATTTTATGCATATAGGCCATAAGTAAAATAAGATATAAAAGGAAAAAAGATTGAGAAAACACTCTCAAGAAATCTGAAATCCAAAGACTAGCTATAAGAAGAAATCTGAAATCCTTGACAGCTGTGAGGTTTTGAGGGCCAGAAACATGCACATTTTAAAAGGATTGCAAAGGAGTAATGAGAGATACAACAACAAGTGTGGGGAATTCAGTGTGAAGAAATATTTCAGATTGCCATAATTAAGTGACCAACATTCATAGTACTCTAATTCAGCAGTGAGTAGGGAGTCAAGATGATGACCAATGGAGAACTTGTAGCAAAATTTTTTCCACTTATGCTTGAATATCAGAAAAACACGAAAAGGTTGTTGGAGCACCCTATGTGGAAGGGACCACAATTATCAACAGGAAAGAAGGACAAAACATCCAAGGTTAGGAAGGTTGATGATGAGGTGGACGCTTTGGAGGTGCATGAATCCAGACACGCAGAAGATATGTGCAATAAATATAACCATACAACATGCCTTAGTACACCACTGGAATTGTCCAATGAGGGTAAAGACACCAACACATATGATGGACAATTTTCTAGCACATCAGGTCATGGGGAGAAGGTAGCATCTTCACCTTGTGATGAGGTATATGGTGGCTTGGGTGTGAGTACACCTAAGTGTGTTGAGGCATTGGCATTAGGCGAGTTACGCTTGGGGATAGATATTATTTATGACCAAGGATCAGAGTAGTGCACCAGATTTTGGGGAGTGTTCTTTTGTGGAGTCCACAATTGATGTAGTCAGTAGCACTAACGGGTTAGCACTTCAGCGTGATCAAGATGTTTGTGCTTATGAACCACACCATTTTATAGGGCAGTTGAAGGTTAGTGAAGGGAAGATTGAGGCAACCATGAGACACTTTGAGGATACACATGCCTTGGTGGTAGAGTATTGTTGGAGAGCCATTATGGATTAGGATGGTTAGGGAGATGAGTTTACCATTGTGGATTTTCAGACACTCAAAGAAGCGGTGTCAGTGATGAGGTCCGACTATTAGCATCTCCTTATGGATACAGATTACCTTCTAGCGATTAGTGAGATGTACCATGGGGCACTAGGGGAGAAAGAGAATGAGGTGGAGTAGCTTAGAGAGGAGTTGGGATAGGTCTCTCCTTCATCCATTTCAAAGGATGACCAGTCATATGTGTCACCCTTGTCTCAAGAGGATATTAGTGACAACGATGGGTGAGCATGAGGAGTGTCCAGACTCACAGGTGGTTGTAGAGGGGTCTGATGCAGAGGTTACTGATGCACAAGAGTTCTAGGAGCCATTACCTTTAGAGAGCTCATTGATGACTCATGACAAGACATTTGAGTATCCACTCATAGATAATGGAGACAGTGCATATAGGGACACATCCATTCAGTGTCCAGAGCTAGTTGACACTCATGGATTGAGTGATACAATGATACAGACGAGACCCAGAGTGAAGTCCTGGGTTACAGAATTTACAGGATCTATAGTGGTAGGTAGTATTCGCAGTCACAGGATGTTACTAGGAGGCACAGTGGTTGACAGTGTGCAATGTCCCCACTTTGGGACATCATTATATTACAGCGTGTTATGATGACGAGAGTAGCCAGATGGAGGTTATAATGAGTACAAGATCTATTGAGAGGGTTTTTGGGGTCCGACTTGCATCGCTCATCTTATTTCATCATCATGAACCATTCTGCACAACTTGGCTTTGGTTTCTTTGCATTCCAACATTTTTTGTAATTTTGAGTTATTTTGGGCTATATGTTAATTAAATACACTGAGGAGGTCATAGTGGGTATAATACTTGGAGGAACCTCTTAGTGTAATAGCTCATTAGAGTCGGGAGGAATAGCGCTACAGGATAGGATGATGAGAAGTGACTTTCAGTGGCCAAGGAAGCCACAAGGAGGGATAAACTACTTTTTAGAGGTAAAATGGTTAATTAATTAATTAAAGTGATTTAATTAATTAATTAATAATTAAATAAAGTAAAAGTCACTTGGAGAAACAAGGTGAGCAGGGAGGATAAAAGAGAGATAGGGGCCTCTATTCTCTCATTATGTTGATTATCATTTGATATCTGGCTTCGCACTTGGGGTTTTTGACTTAACAAACCCTAGAGATCAACTCAGTGGTGAAAGATCCCACCTATCTTGATCTAATATTGGTCATGGAGGTGAAATAGTCCTCCCTCACCATTATACATCAGATCTACTCAGTTACATAGGGATTCTACATCAGCCATAGGTTCAGAGAGAGAGAGGGGCACAACATTGAGGGTTTCCAGCAACGGGGGCGCACTTGTGGAGCTAGTTCAGTTTGATTTAGTCAAGGAGAAGGAGTTTTGGAGAGATCAACTATTGGGTTATCTTGGTAGAGGCCATAGCGCCTTTCTTGGCTCATTCAGGAGGTTTTTTGGTGGAGTATTGATTTATTGTGTGGATGGTACGGTTTCTTCTAGAGGGAGGGCACAATTGCTGAAGTAGATCTCTTCATGCGAAGGGTTCAAACTTCAATATTCAGCAGGGGAAACATTCTGCATTGTTCCTAGCCTTCAGATATACTCTTCCCCAGTGTTTTGGTGGCTATTGGGGCCAAGGAGGAAAAGGGTCGAAATATCCCATAAAGCTACAGCCAGGGTAAGGGCGCAACTATCCCAGATTGAGGGTTTGATCTAGCAGTGGGCAGAGATCTCAGTTGTCATACATCTCCGGTAGCCATGTGGCCTTTGAAGGCTTGTATCATCTCTTCTTGGGTTATTGTCATTATGTTATGAGTTCTCATGCTCTATTGTTCCAGATCTATAGATCTATTGTGTCAAGATCTTCTACTACTATAAATAAAATCAAATATGAGGTATTTTTGGTTATTCCTTGTGTTGTTGATCTTGCATATTGTTGAGCTATGTTCCATTGCTATATCTTCTTTGATTATAGTTGCAAACACACATAAAAACCATCATATTAAACCCTAGCACAACTCTTTAGACTTAAGACTACAAAGTGTTTGACGAAATGCCACAACCAAAAAAATCCATAAAAATCAATGAAAACAAAATGTTCCTAGCCTCTTGGCTTGGGAACATTACAGTGGTATCGGAGCATTGATCCTCCCAGCCAGTGGGGATTAGCGCATGCATCCAGAACTTAGACTCCTTCCAGTTTGAGGGATCTTCCATAGGGAGAAATGGATAGACAGGAATGGGAGTTATCCCTACGTGAGTTGATAGCCGACATACAACATACTGGAACACTATGTAGACAAATGGGAGAGAGAACATCACTACCAACTAGAAGATGGAAGGAAGAATAGAGAATTCCTACACCCATTAGGAGAAGACAACTTTGCTACAGCTGCAAGGTGCATTGGGAACTAGATCATAGATGTAGGGGTAAAGGTAAGAGACACATTATTGAGGTGCATTATGAAAATGAGGATTAGGAGGTGTATGAGGATGCAACGATAGATGCTTATTTGGAGCAGTCTGACGATGCTAGTGACTCTTGCACACTTGTAGAGGCTAGTGACTCTTGCACACTTGGGGAGGATAATGACCCTTGCGCATTGGAGGGACAGTTGGATGGACAGGATGATAGCACTTGTGTTTTAGCAGTCATATCACATAGTGTTGGACCTTACACTTCAATGGAGTGGTGACACTAGTAGAGATCCACACGTGTTAGCACCTAGACATGATGAGGTTCCTATGGTGACTGTGACATAGTTGGTACCTTCTCAGACACCTATGATAGCCATGACACATGAGGATATCAATGGCATTAATGATATAGTAGTAGAGCACTGTGCATGGATTGCACACCAAGGACAGATGGACCTTCATGAGAGACATGACTTGGAGACAGTCTATCTTACACATGCCTATGAGGAGAGTGGATCACCTCTTTTGGAGACTCCATTATTTGATCAGGTTGTGGAGATTGAAAGTTTGATGGGACACTTACTTCCAGGACCGGTCGATGGTGGTGAGGATGCACTCCTTATTGGTCAAGATGGTCATAACATGTGTCTGGACACATCTGTATGTGAACCAGGTGTAGATGATAGTAGCAGGGTGAGTACACAGGAGGATACAGTTGCTCATACAGGATACAGTGTGATTTGGAGGGAGCTAGCAGTTGATGCTCGTGTGCAGTGGAATACAGGAGGACCCAGTAGCACAGTGGACAGGGGGCATTTCAGTGCCTTATATTTTGGAAAAAGTGTTGTTGGGGATTCCAGGGTTGACACTAGCAGTGAGGGGCGTGAGGTAGCACCTTAGAAAGACTGTGATCAGGAGTCTCGATACTTGGCAGGACAGTTGAGAGTCAATGAGGACATGATCATGGCAACCACTAGACGCATTGATGACACACATGCATTGATGGCAGATTATTACTGGAGGGCATCGATGGCACATGATAGTTCAGATGGGGGATTTGCCATGGATGAATATCATATTCTCGGGGAGAGGATGACTATGACGAGGGTCGACTACCAACAATTGTTGATGGACAAAGACTATCTATTGGGGGTTGGCGAGATGTATCGCAAGGCCCTGAGGGAGCAGGAGTTGGAGGTGGACAGACTCACTCACAAGTTGGAGAGCACACGAGGATTCTTGAAAGGCACATAGGTATCCCTTCAAGAATCAGAGGTTCGATCAGAGGAGCTCCTTGAGGAGTGTTAACCCCCACTTTCAGGGATAACTAGGAGATCATGTCTCGAGGCCCACAGGTCCTAGACATGGAGTACCGAGAACAAGATTTTCTTTAGCATGGCCTTGGAGGGCCCACCTTTTCTTTCTTCTAGAATCTTTATCTTGTCAGCAGCAATAGCATCCACTACCATTGGCTTGGTCCTGTGTCAGAGAAGGTTCTTGATCCATGAGGTAATTAGTCCAGGTATCATGGTATGTGTCACTTTGATCATCAAAATCACTTTGATCATCAAAACCATTGAATGTATGCATCTAATTCCTTTTATTTCTAACAACTACTTGGATCTTACACTTGCCCACTTGACCATGTTTGGGGGGATTGACAGGGTGCCCTAGCAAGCCTGTGTCTGTAGGTTTTGGTTTGCCACTGGGGGAATCTTTTAAAATCCATCGTCCTCTCCCATCATAGTACCACTTTTCCATCTTGTTTCCCGCTCACCTATCCCATTCCATCACCCATCCCATTCCACCTGTCTAGACGTTGGGTTGACCTTTTTCAAGATTGCACCTTATCTCGTGGGAAGAAGGGGCTAAAGGCTTAGAAGGTAAAAGCAAGATGGTAAAAGATATAAGCCTAAAATTAAAACCTCGAGATGCTTTGCCCAGGGATCCCTAAGAAAGCAATAAAAAACTTCTTAGCAAGAAACAAGAGGGACCCAGAAAAATAATAAAACTAGTCCTAACCAGAGCATAGAGGGTCTCATCACGAGCCAACCTATTAGGTCTATGGGTATCTAACAATATGACATTTCCATTAGCTCGGCACCATGTCAGGGCAGTGACTCTTGGTTGCATGTCCAAGGGAGAGGGGGTCTCATCACGAGCCAACCTTCTCATTTATGTGAAAATACTTATGGGTAACGATGTCACCACTGGTCACCATGCCAGGGAAGTGTCCCCTGATTAGCTCTTGAACAAAAAAAGGAAATAAAAGATAAAAGAATAAAAGAATGAAGAATAAAAGGCAAGAATGGGCTTGGAAAAAATGCATCCATGACAGGTACAACTCGCCTTCTACAAAGGCACCTACAGGTGACATTTTTGCTTCCTTGACCCACACTCCAGCCACATGTTTGGACATCCCCTGACCACATCACCCACTTACATGGCTTGGATGAGGTTTCTTCCAGGAACTTTCCTTCTTCTATGGACACTAGCCTAATAGGACACCTTATTCTTTTCTCCAAACTTGTATTGTAGGCTTGTGTAACGTCTTGAGCTGTTAACTGATGTATTAGGGACTTTATGCACATGTTTAATAATATTGATGATGAGATGTGATTGACATTGCTATGATCCTTGTGACTGATGAGCCCATGGAGGGCGTAGCTTTTGATGTGCAGGACCATGCCCGACGGACAGGTACCATTTCGACCAGTACACATGGGGAGATGATCAGTTCTGACCTCCATGGGGCTGAAGAGCCCATCGGATGGATGTTGAGACCCCATCAGGGGGCAGAGACAGGACAGAGATAGATCAGGGGCTTTGCACCGGAGAAGAGGAGGACGTTCCACCAGAGGCACCCTGGCACAGCTTGACCTAGGGGGGTTGACCCATTTTTAGTGGAACGTTGGCCTTGGAAGGCCTAGGATGTCACCCATGAGGTCCATGATGTCATCCTTTCTTCATGGACGTTTTGGCAAATGGACAGGGCATTTGGCACGTGTGGCAGCTTGGAGAAGCCCAAGAGGGGCTAACATTTTGCTCCTGGGGACTGCATTTGCCCTAGAGGGGGCTAACGTCACCCTAGAAAGGGGATGACGTCCTTTTGTTGCTTGATTAGAGTTTTAATTTTTCATTTAATGTAAAACAATATAATTTTCAATATTTTGGCCTTGTCGACCTTTTTATGACCTAAAAGTAAATTAGGTCATTGATACAGTATAAATGAAGGATTTTTACCTTCATTTTTTCATCATCTCTCACTCACCACTTGGTGAGGTCTGAAATTTGTGCCCTATTTTAGGGTTTTGGATGAAATAGTGAGGCGCACTTGTTGAAGGAAGATTTTTCTTGGCATTTTTGGCATTTATCTTGGTGGAAGGTGTTACAACTAGGATTTGCTAATTGATTTCTTGGTCAAATGTAAGTAAATTTCTGCAAAAATTCTTGAATGAATGGTTGTAGTTTTATTTCTCTTGCATTTATGGTTATAATTTGTTGAATAAACCCTAGGGGACAAGAACACATTGTAGGTCCTTGTCTCATGTCCCCATCAAGATTTCTAGCCATTTTGTTTGTTGAAATGAGATAGAGCCTTGCCATAGCAACACTCTACTCTTTCATGCTGAAGAGGATTGAGCCTAGCCTTAGCTACACTCATTTCCCCCCTCTTCATATGCTAGCCGTACTATCCTTAAACTGAGAAGAAGGAGACGCCTTAAGCCTAGGTTCTCTACACTTGGGGCCAATTTTTCTAAGGTTTGCTAATAGAGCCTTGTTGTAGCAACACTCTGCTTCATCAAACCCTCTTGTCTTGGTTTTATGCTTCATTTTCAGCTAGTCGTAATTGCCAATGAGTTAAGGAAGGAGGAGAGATCACCGAGGCCTAGTTCATCTACACCAAGGTGAACCTCTCTCCCCTAGGGTTTGTGTCGTTGAGGCCTTGCTCTAGCAACACCTCAAGGCTAAATACTCTAGTCCTTAGCCTTATTACATTATTTGATCCTTCAGCTCTTGAGTCCTCCCTTTGACTCCAATAACCCTAGGAAATGCACTGAACTAAGACCTAGCCTATGAGTGTTATGATAAAAAACAACAACTCTCTAATACTTTGAACAAACCCTAACTTTACTAACCCTAGCCTAAAACTAACCTCTAACCTATGTGTTGTCGTCTTCTTTAAATGCTATAAACATCTTATACGCAACAATTATTTCATATTTAAAGCAATTGAATGGTTGGGTAAGGAGTTATTTTTAAAGTCTTGATATTTTTACATTGAATGCCATTAGCATTTATTGTGAAGTGATATCGTAATCATTGTTATTGTACAGACTTCGATTTGCTTCATCAATAATATTGTTTACCAATTTCTTATTATCAGAAAGTCATTTACTATATGAAGTACTAACCAGCAAGCAAGCTTGCGCATGTAGTTTCATTGTTGCTTTGTTCTCGGGCAGGTGATACCTCTTGGTTATTACTTCTGGATTGGCTATAAACCGGACTTTCTGATCAGGTGGTGACTTGTGAGGGGGGGATTTATCTTTTGGCTCTTAAACCTTTGCCTTCTCAAAACCCCAGGTCACCGGGGATGTCTCCCTTTGACCTTACCTCCCTAAATAGAAAGAACCATCCCATTCTAGTGACATTGGGTGGGATTGGTTCCTGTTACGCCAGTTTGGCCTTCAAACCTCAATCTTTTATCCCTTCTACAAACTGTGCAATAACAAGGAGATCAAACAGAGATCCACTACATCTATCTTAGCAGAGAGTCAGATATATCCTTCTGCCACATTGCTAGAGGATGTAGGTGGTTTAGTAGACGAGCACCAGTTGATTTGAGGAGCTTGAGGAGTACCTAAGATCACTGATGAGTAGGGAAATCTATGATCCGAAGACATAGGAGGATGTCCATGTGTCACAGAAGCTACCCTCTACGAAGATCTTTGAGACAGACGAACACGCACACATGCATGGGGGCTCTAGAGCCAGGGACAATTATGAGGACACTTCCATTTGAGTTCCAGGATTGGCTAACCTTCATGTCAAGGTTGACCCAGTAGTACATCCAAGATCCATGTTGCTGGAGGAGTATACAGGAGATTACATCAGTATGCAGGAGAATATAGTGGTGAGTGATAGTTCACAGAGACATGTCGAGATGTGCAGTTGGATTCAGGTGGACGCATTGGATTGCAGGGAAGAGACACACTTAGTAGAGCATGGAGATTCCTCTCCCTTGCAATAGTGGATAGATCTGAGAGATCACCTTCACAGTATCAACAATTGCATGAGCGATGATGGATGGAGAGTGGTTGACCAGCAGTTTGAGCAACTACTCCTGGTTGTACCTGTTGATCACTATAGGCAAATATTTACCATGGGTACCGGTGGACAAGCTTTTGGTTGAATCCTTGGGATTGACCAAAGAATAGGATACTTTACAGTCCTACAGTCGGTTACAAATGTTTCTATTATCCTTTCTCGACACTTTCATCATCAACAGTAGCATCAGGGGAGATAGACAATGGCAGAGGACATGGAGAGTTGGTAGGTCGAAACCCCCTGACAGGAGAGTCCATATGTCACACAACAACATAGGGGTGGATCACCAGAGGCAGACAATTGAGACCTTGTGCATGATGATGAGCACCTTAGGCCCTGGGATAAAAAACATATCAGAGAGCGACGCAGATTCGGATTCTCATGAGGGTGAGCATGGAGGGCTTCCGACAATTATCAGTATGAAACATGAGCAGTTAGTGGGGATTGGAAGTGATGAAATTCCAATTTTTCCATGGGATCCGGGAGTCCATTTGGCTAGTAGGTTGTTTCACCTTATGATGGCCCAGGTGGCGCCAGACAGCCACATACTTCACTCTGGGTTGGTTTTGAGAGGGGATTGCAAGGGCTTGTCGTATGGAGTGATATTGTTTCTCTGTTTTTATACTCACAATCGAGTATGGAGATGGTTGGGCAGATATGACTTCCACAAAGGTACTTTTATCGATGCATCTTCTGGACAACAGGTCCAGTTTCCATAGGTATTCCAGCATGAGGATCCAGGAGTGGAGGATCCAGTATGTATACGGTGAGTAGACAGGCATGATCAAAGTAATGCAGAGTCAGCATGGTGATATTGGGTAGAGACTAGCATGGGACCCGGGGATTGCAGGGATGAGCATCTCATTGACTGATGGAGGCGATTGGATACTTGTAGGGGAAAGTCACCTTGACTTTCCATTGAGATTTAGTATTGAGGGGGGCACGTCACTTGATGGTGATTCATGGAGGTCTTGTAGTACCTCACTATGGAAACATTATGTTCAGACGGTGGTGACCTGGTTGGTTTTGGTATGGACTTGGAGGATAGACTCATTCCGAGTTGAGGCCATGTGTCATTTGCACGATACTCATGGTGTTGATATGTTACAGGATTATGCTTCACAGGGTATTGCAGTTCACATCCTGATATGGAACCCAGGGGATAGAGTGCATGATATTTCAGCTTTGGATGGAGCCTACTGTGTGTCCCACAGGTGGACATGGGACCCCGGTATTATATATGTATTGATTCAGTTATTGCTTGAGGACAAGCAATATTCTAGCAGGGAGGACTGTAATGTCCCCACTTTGGGACATCATTATATTACAGAGTGTTATGATGACCAGAGTAGCTAGATGGAGGTTATAGCGAGTACAAGAGCTATTGAGGGGTTTTTTGGAGTCCGACTTGCATCACTCATCTTATTTCATCATCATGAACCATTCCTCATAGCTTGGCTTTGGTTCCATTGCATTCCAACGATTTTCGTAATTTTGAGTTATTTTGGGCTATATGTTAATTAAATTCACTGAGTATTTCATAGTGGGCTTAATACTTGGAGGAACATCTTAGTGTAATAGCTCATTGGAATCGAGAGGAATATCACTACAGGATAGGATGATGAGAAGTGACTTTCAGTGGCCAAGGAAACCACAAGGAGGGATAAACTACTTTTTAGAGGTAAAATGGTTAATTAATTAATTAATAATTAAATAAAGTAAAAGTCACTTGGAGAGACAAGGTGATCAAGGAGGATAAAAGAGAGATAGGGGCCTCTATTCTCTCATTATGTTGATTATCATTTGATATATGGCTTTGCACTTGGGGGTTTTGACTTAACAAACCCTAGAGATAAACTTGGTGGTGAAAGATCTCACCTATCTTGATACAAGCTTGGTCACAGAGGTGAAATATTCCTCCCTCACCATTCTACATCAAATCTACTGAGTTACAAAGGGATTCTACATCAGCCACAGGTTCAGAGAGAGAGAGGGGCGCAACATTGAGGGTTTCCAACAAGGGGGGCACACTTGTGGAGCTAGTTCAGTTCGATTTGGTCAAGGAGAAGGAGTTTTGGAGAGATCAACTATTGGGTTATCTTGGTAGAGTCCATAGCACCTTTCTTGGCTCATCCGAGAGGTGTTTTGGTGGAGTATTGATTTATTGTGTGGATGGTACGGTTTCTTCTAGAGGGAGGGTGTTATTGTTGAAGTAGATCTCTTCATGGGAAGAGTGCAAACTTCATTATTCAGTAGGGGAAACTTTCTGCATTGTTCCTAGCCTTCATATCTACTATTCCCCAGTGTTTTGGTGGTTATTGGGGCCAAGGAGGAAGAGGGTCGAAATATTCCATAGAGCTACAGCCAAGGCAAGGGCACAACTATTCCAGATTGAGGGTTTGATCCAGCAGTGGGAAGAGATCTCAGTTGTCATTCATCTTCGACAGCCATGTGGCCTTTGGAGGATTGTATCATCTCTTCTTGGGTTATTGTCATTATGTTATGAGTTCTCATGCTTTATTGTTCTAGATCTATAGATCTATTGTGTCAAGATATTCTACTACTATGAATAAAATCAAATCTGAGGTATTTTTGGTTTTTCCTTGTGTTGTTGATCTTGCATCTTGTTGAGGTATGTTCCATTGCTATGTATTATTTGATTATTGTTGCAAACACACATAAAAACCATCACATTAAACCCTAACACAACTCATGAGACTTAAGACTACAAAGTGTTTGACGAAATGCCACAGCCAAAAAATCCATAAAAATCAATGAAAACGAAATGTTCGTGGCCTCTTGGCTTGGAAACATTACATAGTGGCATACCGGGGATAGCAGTAGTGAGCAGAAATGGGCAGGAGCATGCAGAGTTGTACAATGATATGCTGAGGGAGGCACTGTACGATAGGACTGATGCATACTTGGTGGAGCAGGGAGCTCCCAGTGGAGAGTATTCTACTCCCGTGTAGCATAACATAGATGTTGAGGACTACACTCACATCAACAATAGTATGGATGATGGTGGAGAGAGCAAGGTTGACCACCAGTATCGGAGGACACCTGTCGTGATTGGGGGAGGCAGGAGAGATGATGGCGTGAGTGCCTCACATAGTGGAGACATGTACCAGACAGTGAGTGACAGTAGATCTGAGGAGGCATAGGTACACAATACTCTATCAGCAGGATGACACTTAGGCCTACTACACTAACTTTTCTAGATACACCACAGATAGGTGAGACAGAGATAAAATATATCTTTGAGAAGTATCGGATAGAGTACAAGGCCTTGAGCTATGATCTCCACAGAGCCATGGAGTTAGCAGACTATTGCCGCATTGTGTGTGGACTGTTATCGCACAGTTTGTAGATATGAGAAAGGCTAAAGAATAGTAGGTCAAACTGGCAAAACGGGAACCTTCCCCACCCAATGTCACCACAATGGAGAGGTTCTTTCTATTTAGGGAGGTTAGGCCCAGGGGAGACGTCCTCGGTGACATGTGGCTTTGAAGAGGCAAAGTTTTAAAAGAAATAAGATAGTTCCCCCTTCACAGATCACCACCCAAAAAGATAGTCCAGCGAAAGGCCAATTTGAAGTAACCCCCAAAGAATATGTACCTGCCTGGAACAAGACAACAGCAAGAAAGATATATGCAAACTGTATTCAATGGGGTTAGTACTTCATATGTAAGTGACTATTTGATATTCAATGTAGGCAATTTGACAGTAAATATTGACGAAATCAATGTTTGCAAAATGGCAATGATAAATATGTCACTTGTCAATAAATATTAGAACGATATAGCATTAAATGTAACAAATCAACACTTAATCCAATAAATGCTCTTAACTACCATTCAAATGCTTATAAAATGAAACGTTGTTGCATCAAGATGAAATAACCAAGGGTGATGTCAGCATTCTAGGCTTAGTAGGTTAGGGTTAGTGTAGTTAGGGTTTCAATTCAAAAGAGTTTGAGAGTGTTTGGATTTAATTTCACTTCAACGTTGGAGGTCTTAGATCATTTCCTTAGGATTAATGGAGTCATAGGTGAAGAATGCAAAAGTTGAAGGAGATGATTTTGAAGGACTAGAGGGATAAGTTTTGAAGTGTTGTTAAAGTAGGGCTCCAAAATCATAGCCCTAGGGGAGAGAGGCTCACTCCGATGTTGCTAAAACAAGGCCTCGTGCTCTCTCCTCCTTCCCGACAAACAACTAGCTCAAACGAAAAGCAAAGTCAAGACAAGAGGGTTTAAAGAGGGAGAGTATTGCGAAGGAAAGGATCTTTCATCAAATCCTAAAAGAAAACAACCCTAGATGTAGATAACCTAGGCCTGGGATGTCCTCTTCCTCTTGAAGTCAAAAGGTATGGCTAGCTTAAGGGAAGAAGAAAAAGGAGTGTACCTATGGCTAGGCTCTCTTCTTCTTCTTCAATGGATAAAATTTTTTCTATCAGGGGACATGAGACAACGACCTACTTGTGTGTTTGTCCCCTAGGGTTTTGATTCAACAATATTTATAAATAGATGCAAGAAATTAAACTACAACCATTCAATAAAGAAGTTTTGCAAAAAAATACTTACAAATCATCAAGAAAATAATCATGCAAACCCTAGCTGTAACACCTTCCTTCAAGAAAAACACCATAGAATGCCAAAAATCTCTTCCTTCAACAAGTGTGCCTTCCTCAAATCAACCAATAACCCAAATGGGGTGCAAATGTCAGACCTCGCCAAGTGGTGAGTGAAAGATCATGATAAAATTAGAGTCAAAACCCTCAATATATAGTGTATCAATGACCTAATTTTACTTTTCAGGTCATAAAAAGGTCGACAAGGCCATAATTTCAAAATAATATTGTTTTTACATTAAATTGTCAAATTAAAACCCTAATTGAGCTGCAAAGAGAGTAAAGCCACTTCAAGGGAGGCGCTAGCCCCTTCTAGGCCAAATGAGACACCAAGGAGCAAAACGTTAGCCCCCTAGGGACCTCTCCAACATGCCACACGTGCCACTGCTGCCCAATCTGCCTCCAAAAGAATCCATGAAGTTGGATGACATCATGGTGAATATGGAGACGTCCCAAGCCTTCCAAGGCTGGCGTTCCACTGAAAAGGGGTCATTCCTCCCAGGTCTAGTCCTTCTGGAGTGCCTCTGATGGAACCTCCTCTTCCTCTCTGGTGTAAAATCCCTAATCCATCTCCATCCTGTCTCTACCCCCTGATGGGGTCTCGACATCCATCTGGTGGGCTCTTCAGCCCCATGGAGGTCTGAACTAGTCATCTCCCCATGTGTACAGGTCCAAATGGTACCTGTCCATCAGGCATGGTCCTGCACATCAAAAGCTACGCCCTCCATGGGCTCATCAGTCACCGGGATCATAGCAATGTTAATCACATCTCATCATCAATATTATTAAACATATGCATACAAACCCTAATACATCAGTCAATAGCTCAAAGACATTACAAAAACCTGCAATACAAGAATGGAGAAAAAGACAAAACGTCCTATTGGGCTAATGTCCACAAGAAAAGGAAAGTTTTCAGGAAGATTTTATCCAAGCCATGTAAGTGAGGTGATGTGGCTAGGGGATGTCCATACATGTGGGTGCAGTCAGGGATAATGATGCATAATGTTAACTGTGGGTGCCTTTGTAGAAGGCAAGTTGTACATGTCATGGATGCATTTTTTCCAAGCTCGTTCTTGCCTTTATTCTTTTCTTTCTCTATTCTTTTATTTGTTTTTTCTTCTTATTTTTCTTTTTATTCAAGGGATAACCAGAGGACACTGCCTTGGCATGGTGACCAGAGCTGACAGTGTTACCCACAAGTACTTTCACAAAGATGAGAAGGCTGGCTTGTGATGAGACCCCCTTTCCCTTGGCCATGCAACCAAAGGTCACTGCCCTGGCATGGTAACCAGATGGTGGCAATGTCATACTGTTAGGTACCCATGAACCTAATAAGTTGGCTCATGATGAGAACCCCTATCCTCTGACTAGGTCTTGTTTGTTATTTTCCAGGTCCCTCTTGTTTCTTGTTGAGAGGCTTTTTATTTCCTTCTTAGGGATCCCTGGGCAAAGCATCTCAAGGTTTTATTTCTAGGCTTTTGTCTTTTACCAACTGCTTTTACCTTCTAGGCATTTAGCCCCTTCTTCCCACGAGATAAGGTGCAATCCTACAAATAGGTCAACCCAATGCCCGAACAAAGGGAATGAGATAAATGAGTGGGAGATAAGATGAAACCGTGGTGCTATGATGGGAGCAGACAATGGCTTTTTAGAAATCCCTCCAATGGAAAACCAAGACCTATGGGAACAGGCTTGCTAGGGCACCCTGTCAATTTCCCCAAGAATGGTCAAGTGGGCTAATGTAAGATCCAAACAGTTGTTATAGATAAAAGTAATTAGATGCATATATTTGAAGTTTTCAATGATCAAAAGTGACACATACAATGATACATGGACCAATTACCTCATGGAGCAAGAACCTCTTCCAATACAAGACCAAGCCGATGGTGATGGATGTTGTCGCTGCTGACAAGACAAATCTTATGGAGGAAGAAAAGGATGGGCCCTCCAAGGCCATGGTCAGGTCAATCCTGCTCTCGGTACTCCATGTTTGGACATCCCCTAGTCACATCACCTCAGTTACATGGCTTGGATGAAATCTTCCTGGGAACTTTCCTTTTCTTGTGGACACTAGCCCAATAGGATGTCTTGTCTTTTTATCCAATCTTGTATTGTAGGTTTTTGTAATGTATTTGAGCTATTGACTGATGTATTAGGGTTTTTATGCATATGTTTAATAATATTGATGATGAGATGTGATTAACATTGCTATGATCCTCGTGACTGATGAGTCCATGGAGGGCATAGCTTTTGATGTGCAGGACCATGCCTGACGGACAGGTACCATTTGGACCGGTACACATGGGGGGATGACCAGTTTGGACCTCCATGGGGCTGAAGAGCCCACCAGATGGATGTTGAGACCCCATTAGGGGGTAGAGACACGATGGAGATGGATCAGGGCTTTTGCACCAGGGAGGAAGAGGACGTTCCATCAGAGGCACTCTGGAAGGACTAGACCCGGGGGGAATGACCCCTTTTCAATGGAACGCCAGCCTTAGAAGGCTTGGGACGTCTCCATCTTCACCATGATGTCATCCAACTTCATGCATTCTTTTGGAGGCAGACTGGGTAGCAGTGGCACATGTGGCATGTTGGAGAGGCCCCTGGGGGGCTGACGTTTTGCTCCTTGGTGTCTCATTTGGCCTAGAAAGGGCTAGCGCCTCCCTTGAAGGGGATTTTACTCTCTTTGCAACTGAATTAGGGTTTTAATTTGACAATTTAATGTAAAAACAATATTATTTTAACATTATGGATTTGTCGGCCTTTTTATGACCTGAAAAGTAAAATTAGGTCATTGATACACTATATATTGAGGGTTTTGACTCTCATTTTATCATGATCTTTCACTCACCACTTGGTGAGGCATGAAATTTGCACCCCATTTGGGTTATTGGCTTATTTGAGGAAGGCGCACTTGTTGAAGGAAGAGATTTTTGGCATTCTATGGTGTTTTTCTTGAAGGAAGGTGTTACAACTAGGGTTTGCATGATTATTTTCTTGATGATTTGTAAGTATTTTTATGCAAAACTTCTTGATTGAATGGTTGTAGTTTAACTTCTTGCATCTATTTATAAATATTGTTGAATCGAAACCCTAGGGGACAAACACACAAGTAGGTCGTTGTCTCATGTCCCCTAATAGAAAAACTTTTAGCCATTGAAGAAGAAGAAGAGAGCCTAGCCATAGCTACACTCATTTTTCTTCTTCCCTTAAGCTAGTTGAACCTTTTGACTTCAAGAGGAAGAGGACGTCCCAGGCCTAGGTTATCTACACCTAGGTCTGTTTTCTTTTAGGGTTTGACGAAAGAGCCTTGCCTTAGCAACACTCTCTCGCCTTAAACCCGCTTGTCTTGACTTTGCTTTTCGTTTCAGCTAGTTGTTTGTCGGGAAGGAGGAGAGAGCACGAGGCCTTGCTTTAGCAACACCGGAGTGAGCCTCTCTCCCCTAGGGTTATGATTTTGGAGCCCTGCTTTAGAAACACTTCAAAACCTATCCCTCTAGTCCTTCAAAATCTCATCTCCTTCAACTTTTGCGTTCTTCACCTATGACTCCATTAATCCTAAGGCATTGATCTAAGACCTCCAGCGTTGAAGTGAAATCAAATCCAAACTCTCAAACTCTTTTGAATTGAAACCCTAACTAAACTAACCATAACTACACTATCCCTAACCTACTAACCCTAAGTTGTTGACGTCATCTTTGAATATTTCATCTTTATTTCAACAACGTTTCGTCTTGTGAGTAATTGAATGGTAGTTGAAGGCATTAATTGAGTCAAGAAGTTATTTGTCATATTAAATGTTGTATCATTCTAGTATTTATTGGTGAAGTGACATTACTGCTTTTGCTAGTTTGTAAACATTGACTTCGTCAACATTTACTTTCAAATTGCTCATATTGAATATAAGATAGTCACTGATTTATATGAGGTATTAACCAAGATTGCACATATTAGTTTCCTTGTTGTGTTGTCTCAAGCAAGTGCTTTTATTTTCTTTGGTTATACTCTATTATTGGTTGTTTAGCCGGGACTATCTGATTGGCGGTAATCTGTGAGGGGGAAATTTGTCTTTGTATTGTTAGCCTTTTCCCTTTCAAAACCTCAGGTTACCGAGGACGTCTCCCCTGGGCCTAGCCTCCCTAAATAGAAAGAACCTCCCCATTGTGGTGACATTGGGTGGGGAAGGTTCCTATTTCGCCAATTTGACCTACTATTCTTTAGCCTTTCTTGTATCTAAAAACTGTGCGATAACACAAACTTGGACCCAAGAGGTGTAGTAGAGGACTACAAAGCTATGGCTCAAGGGGTGACGAAGGGAGAATGGAGATTTTCGCTTCCAGAGGATCAGATAGGAGCTCATATATATCTTGGAGGAGAGCACGTGGCACAGATGATATATTGCCCACATAGCAGATCACAGATAGATTTCTCGCACATCGACAGAGCACGGATAGGATCCTAGACAGATTTTGGAGGGAGCGTGCCATGGATGAAATGTCACACACAATGCACTGGACATATAGACTTTTCGCACATCGACAAAGCACAGATAGGAGATCCTTACTGACAGAGAAGTTTACAATAGAACGGAGAGACAGAGAGACTCAAAGGGAAGACAGAAGGGTCTTTGTTACAGTTGTAGGAAATATTGGCATCCAGGTCATAGGTGTCTGGAGGATGGTCAAGTACATTCTAATAGTGATGAAGTTAGGGGAGCAGGATAGACTTAGGGCACAGTGTGTAGCATCAATGAGGAGTAGCTTCATGGAGAAGTTAAGGGGATGACTATCACCTCCCTACCTAGCATTCCTAGCTTTCATACATTCAAGGTTAGGGGAGGACTATAGGGACAATGAGTCGTGATCTTGATTGATGGTGGGGCCACGCACAACTTCATTGACCTAGAATTATTCAAGAGGCTGGGTTTGCCTACAATTGACATTGGAGACCTCTGTGTGAAGGTGACAGGTAGACATAGTTTGGTTTGCATGCAGAGAGTTAGTCACCTAGAGTTGTCCATGGGAAACTACAAGGTGACTGATGATTTTTATGTGATGGACTTGGAGGATACAAAGATGATTTTAGGCGTACAGTGGCTCAATACATCAGGGACAATCTGTCAGAACTACTAGAAAAAGAAAATGGAGTTCAGGGATGCAGGAGGAAGAAGGGTAGTTCTAAGGGGCATGTGAAACAATGCTCCCCAAGTTGCTTCAACACGACATAAGTAGTTGGTGTTTTGGCATGATTGTATATGCTGCACAACAAATAGAGATTCACAGCCATTGATAGAGCAACGATCATCTGAGGGGGCACTTAGATAAGGACAATGGCCACAGGGCGTAGTTCATCCAAGGGGACAGTCAATCATAGATATTGCATGCACATTTATGGTAGGGAGCATGTTAGTGGAGATTACTACAAAGGGAGCGAGATCATTGGTCAGAGACATGCTACGGATTCATGGTAGGATATATGCCACTGGAGATTGATGGGGGGCGTGAGGATCACATTTGGCAGAGTCATGGACAACCATTGCTTGAGGACAAGCAATTTTCGGAAGGGAGGATTATAATGTCCCTTTCCAAATGATTATGTGGAGGTTGATAGAATAGCCTATACTTCTTCTCCGTAGGCTATAATCAGTGGAAAAAGAGGAGCTATGGAGGTTAATTGATGTCACTAAGCTTATTAAAGCAAAATTCTAAAGTGACATTAGTTAATTAAAATAAAGGTTATAAAGTGATTTTATCATTAATAGAGAAAAATAACCTTAGAAGTCACTTTAATTATTTTAAGTGAATTTTATGAGAGGCGTATTAAGGAAATGAGGGGAGCCTCTCTCTCATTATGCTTGTTATGTTTTTGAGATGAGAATTGGAGAGCTCTTGGAGCTAGGGATTTCATCATTTTGGGGAGAAAACCCTTGGGCCAATTTCAATGGTGAAAGACCCACTCTAACTTGGAGGATTGGTTTTAGTGAGTAGATCCACTCTAGCCAATATAATTGTTGGGGTTTGGAGATCTATTGCTTGAAGTATAACTGTTGCCTTTGGGACGAATTCTTATAGGTCATCACTTCTCTTCAGATCCGGGCGATTTGATTATTGAGGGTTTCTACAGGAGGGGAAAATTTAAGAGTCTTGGCATAGATTTACATTGCAAGGCGAATCCCTTGAAGGGATCTGAAGTTTTATAAAGGAAATTCGAAATGCCAATGTGGAAATTCTTGCAAGTTTATTCTTTCCCAGGGAAAATTTCCAAAGGAAAAATTCATGCAATCTTGGGAGAGATCGATTCTTAGGAGGAGAAACTGCTAATTTACGACCAGAAGGGTGAATCACCTTCCCATATGATTGCATTTGGTTGGATGGGCAAATTGGTTGAAGGAATCCTTGGTAGATGACTTCTTATGAGAGTAGAAATCTATCTATGTGTTGGGTTTTTGAAGAGGGGAAACTGTAATTTGTTGAAAGGGTGAATTTGTGTTCCAAATGCTCACTATATGAGACTGAAATGCACCAAACTTTGCTTACCTTCAAATCTGGTAATTATTTACAGCCAAAGCGAATTTAGTTAGAGGGCGCACCTCTCACATTGGGCTCTAATATTTGGTCAAGGAACAACCCAATTTTGAGCAAGTCAAAGATAGATTTCCCGCACATTGACAGAGGACAAATAGGATCTTAGACAGATCTTGGAGGAGGGAGTGTGCCATGGATGAAACGTCACACATATAGGAGATCCTTACAGACAGAGAGGTCTGGGATAGACCGGATAGATGGAGAGACTCGGAGGGAATTGAGACGGAAGGTTCTTTGTTACAGTTGCAGGCAGTCTTGGCAGCCGGGTCACATGTGTTTGGAGGATGTTCAGGTACATTCTGACAGTGATGAAGTTAGGGGAGCAAGACAGACTCAGGGCACAATGTGTATCAACGATGAGGAGCAACTTCATGGAGAGGCTAAGGGGATGACTATCACCTCCCTATTGAGCATTCCTAGCTTTCATACATTCAGGGTTAGGGGAGGACTACAGGGACAACAATATGTGATCTTGATTGATGGTAGGGCTACCCACAACTTCATTGACTCGGGAATAGTCAAGAGGCTAGGTTTTCTTACAGTTGACATTGGAGACTTCCGTGTGAGGGTGACAAGTAGACACAGTTTGGTTTGCACGCACAGAGTTAGTCACCTAGAGTTGTCCATGGGGAACTACAAGGTGACTAATGATTTTTATGTGATGGACTTGGAGGATACGAAGATGATTTTAGGCATACAATGGCTTAGTACATTAGGGAAAATCTTTCAGAACTACCAGATGAAGAATATGGAGTTCAGGGATGCAGGAGGAAGAATGGTAGTTCTAAGGGGCATGAGCAACGATGCTCCTCACGTTGCTTCAACACAACATATGGAGTTGGTGTTTGGGCATGATGGTATATGATGCACATCAAATAGAGATTCACAGCCATTGATGGAGCGACAATCATATGAGGGGACACTCATGCAGGGACAGTGGCCACAGGGCATAGTTCATCCAGGGGGATAGTTAGTCATGGATATTGCATGCACATTTATGGTAGGGAGCATGCCAGTGGAGATTACTACAGAGGGAGCGAGATCATTGGTCAGCAACACATGGTACATGTTGTCGTCCTAATACACACCTACAAGTGTGGAGAAGTCTCCAACCCACTTAGTGTGTCCGTGGAGGCACAAACCTAAGTCTAGACCCATTGTCTCGTCGATCTAGACTCCTTCCGTCTAGGCTCACTCCTAGGGAAGCCAAGTGGGTAGACACTATTAAACTATGTGAAGTTTATTTTTTAATGTTCTAGGAGTTAATTGATTTGTTGATTAGGGAGACCCAACCCAATGACAAGCAATCGTGTAGATGCAATATTTCAATGACAAGCAAACCTTTTACTTAACAAAACAAGAATTAGACCAGTGCCTAAATATTATCCAATCCCAATTATTCCAATATACACAAAAGAAATATATATACACAAAGAGAGATATTCCTACAAGAATGAAACAAATTTACAAGATATCTACACAATGGATTGAAAGACAACTTTATACTCAAATAATTGATTCTCTAAGAACTGAAGAATACTTGCAATAAAAATAAAGAATGCTTAGGAAAAGTAAATATTCACATAAAAATAACTTGCCGAAAATGAAAGAATGAAAGTACTTGAAAATGAGTAGCTTAAAAGGAAATTGCAAGGAAATGTAAAGTGAATGTGTTGCAATGTATGTAGGTTACTTTTAGTAGATTTTATGTCTCTCTTTGAATTAGGGGGCAATTAAGTGTGAAAGTTGCAAACCTACACTATGTTACTATCCCAAATCCTTATCCCTTCAACCAAGAGGAAGTGTTGGGTGCTCAATAAGAAGAACAACAAGGTTCTCCCCTAGCTCCACAGGTCAAATCCAAGATGCTTGGGCGTTCAACAATGAGGACACGTAGTGCCATGAAACCGTCCCCGGCTTCAACCCCTTCTAGCCTCCCAAGTCACCCATTTTTAATGGTTAAAACAATAATGGAATTAGGTGCCTAATTAAACTAGCCACACAGTCCTTTACCCTTTCTTGTTACTCAAGATCCCAAAGTGGCAAGGGGAGGGAATACAGGGGAAAAGGCGGGGCACGAGTTTGATTACTTTGTACAGAAAAGAAATTACAACTAGTCGTCACGATATTGCAAGGGTGGCAAAGACACTCACATGCAAGGTGTGGGCACAAATAACAAATTGAAATAACTTGAAATAAACAAACTAGCCACGCAACTTTTCCTTAAGGACAAAGGTGGGAAAAATAAATTAATCTTGCAACCTCACAGCTATGGCACAATGTGGAGGGCAAACCTATCGATTTTGTGCCAAGGTGGATAAAAGAAATTGGAATAAAATAAGACAAGTTAACACTAGCCACTCAACCTTCTCTTTGTTAGAGAAGTGGGGCAAACAAATTAAGCAAAAATACAAATTAAACAATTAATCTAGCCAACACAGTATTGCAAGGGTGCCAAAGACACTCACATGCAAGATGTGGGCAAAGCAAACTAAGAAATACTTTACAAATTGCAAAATAAGAAAATGAAAAGAATTCAAGCCCAAGAGACTCTCTTGGGCTCCCTACAATGATTTGGAAAGAAAACATAGAGAGAGGGTTTTGCACCAAGGCCTTTGAATGCTTCCTTGAACTCCTTGTGGAAAAAAATGGGCAGCACCTCCCCTTGGACTGGCGAAAACTTGCAAAAAACAACAAGCTATGTTTGCTGGAAATTGCTTAAAACCACTTAAAATGAGTTAGTTTTGGTTAGTATATGAAACAAAAAAAATTATATACAAAATCTAAGCATAAAACTTGATTAAATTGCAAGATTTAGAAGATAAATAAGTGCATAAAATAAGTAAATATGAGCTGAAAATTATATCAGAAATTTATGTGAGGTGAAATGAAACTTTTGGAGTCCACTCCTCCAAGCTTTGAGTAACCTGCAAACCTGTAAAATATTTGCTACACAATGAGGCAATAAGGTGAGCTCTCTTAAATGATCTACAAAATACTTTGCAAACTCAAAGAGAAGCAACTAACATAAACCATAGCAATACTACTACAAGTTTATCCCCAGCAAAATACTTTGCTTGGGGTTCTTCAAGTAAAACAATCCAAGAAATAGATTAAATAGAAATTCACAATATTACCTCAAGCAAAGGAAAACACTAAATGAGAGCAACCAAAGAGCACCAAGAATACACCACAAGAACACCAAGAGTTCCTCCAAAGCTTCACTTTTATTAATCAAAAGAGTGGTTGCACTATGGAAGCATATTACAAGAGAGAAAATGGGGGAAGAGCAAGAGAGAGTGGGGAGAAAAATGGGAAGCATGGATTTGCTATGAAATTAGATCCCAAAAATGAGGAGAGGGGCCTTTCGTTTAAGGGAAGGAGAGAGGAGAGACCCCCCTTGCATGCATTACAAGTGTCACTCCCAAAAGAGGGAGGCTCACTCAAAGGGTGGGGGCACCATAAGAGAGGGGAACTCCCATTAGAAGAGAAAACTCAAAAATGGGGGAAGAAACCCCCTATCCTAAGTTTAAATCTCTCTCTAATGCCCCAAGGGGTCGCCCAAGGTGTGGAATGGGACCCCCATATGATCCCCATTACCAAATGGCCAATCCAATGGAGATGGTGAGCCCCATAAAAGCCAAATTCGCCCCCCTCTCTAAAGTTAAGTTGAATGAGAGGTAGGAAAGAGGGAATTTGATTGATTTGACCCCCTATTACATAGAAATGACTTAGGAAACAATGTTTCCCCCTTTTCTCATGTTTTACAACTTTAGGCAAAATTTGGCATTTTTAATTTAGCCAATTATTTGTTGATTTTTTACTGACTTGGACTCCTCATGGACATTGACTTATTTAGGGAGTCATAAGCCATTTGATTTGAGTACCCATACCCCTATACAAAACCCCCAAGGATCAAATATTACATTTTTCATAAAAAATAATTAAAATTTCCAATTTACGGAAAATTTTAATTATTAAAAAATCCTATCAAAACTTAACGGAATTCGACAAGACTCTAGGAGATGTCTAACATGGTCATTTACAACATCTTTAAACCTTAGTCACCCATTTGGCTCGACCATTAAAATGTCTTTCACCACTTTAGAGGATTATTTGACTGAAAAACTTGAGGATAATTAAAATCACCGATAAGCAAGATTAATTATCTAAGGAAAAAAAACACACATGAAAGGACTTCCCTAATGATAAATTCCTAGGAAAATTGATCCATGCTAACATATTACAAAATTATCCCATGCATAGGAGCGAACATTTTGTGTAAATAGAAAGAAGTTTTGGGGGCAGGATTGCCTTGCTGAGCCATAATTCTTCAAACTTGTTGTACCACAAGGTACATATCTTCATGGTACATGACGTTGACACCTAGTCGAATTAGGTGGTCAACAATACCCATACCCCTATACAAAATCCCCAAGAACCAAACTTTTACATTTTTCATCAAAAATAATTAAAATTTCCAATTTACGGAAAATTTTAATTATTAAAAAATGCTATCAAAACTTAGCAGAATTCCACAAGACTCTAGGAGATGTCTAACATGGTCATTTACAACATCTTTAAGCCTTAGTCACCCATTTGTCTCGATTATTAGAATGTCTTTCACCACTTTAGAGGATTATTTGACTGAAAAACTCAAGGATAATTAAAATCACCAATAAGCAAGATTAATTATCTGAGGAAAAAAAACACTTGATGAAAGGACTTCCCTAATGATAAAGTCCTAGGAAAATTGATCCATGCTAACATATTACGAAATTATCCCACGCAGGGGAGCGGACATTCTGTATAAATAGAAAGAAGTTTTAGGGGAAGGATTGCCCTGCTGAGCCATAAGTCTTCAAACTTGTTGTACAACAAGGTACATATATTCATGGTACATGACATTGACACCTAGTTGAAATAGGTGGTCAAAAGTACCCATACCCCTATACAAAATCCCCAAGAACCAAACTTTTACATTTTTCATCAAAAATAATTAAAATTTCCAATTTACGGAAAATTTTAATTATTAAAAAATCCTAGCAAAACTTAACGGAATTCCACAAGACTCTAGGAGATGTCTAACATGGTCATTTACAACATATTTAAACCTTAGTCACCCATTTGGATCGATCATTAGAATGTCTTTCACCACTTTAGAGGATTATTTGACTGAAAAACGCAAGGATAATTAAAATCACCGATAAGAAAGATTAATTATCTGAGGAAACAAAACACTCGATGAAAGGCCTTCCCTAATGATAAAGTCCTAGGAAAATTGATCCATGCTAACATATTACAGAATTATCCCACGCAGGGGAGCATACATTCTGTATAAATAGAAAGAAGTTTTGGGGGTAGGATTGCCCTGCTGAGCCATAAGTCTTCAAACTTGTTGTACCACAAGGTACATATCTTCATGGTACATGATGTTGACACCTAGTCGAAATAGATGGTCAACAGTACCCATACCCCTAAACAAAATCCCCAAGGACCAATTTTTTACATTTTTCATCAAAAATAATTAAAATTTCCAATTTATGGAAAATTTTAATTATTAAAAAATCCTATCAAAACTTAACGAAATTCCACAAGACTCTGGGAGATGTCTAACATGGTCATTTACAACATCTTTAAACCTTAGTCACCCATTTGGATCGATCATTAGAATGTCTTTCACCACTTTAGAGAATTATTTGACTGAAAAACTCAATGATAATTAAAATCACCGATAAGCAAGATTAATTATCTGAGGAAAAAAAACACTTGATGAAAGGACTTCCCTAATGATAAAGTCCTATTAAAATTGATCCATGCTAACATATTACAAAATTATCCCACGCATGGGAGCAGACATTATGTGTAAATAGAAAGAAGTTTTGGGGGCAGGATCGCCTTGCTGAGCCATAAGTCTTCAAACTTGTTGTACCACAAGGTACATATCTTCATGGTACATGACATTGACACCTAGTTGAAATAGGTGGTTAACAATACAGATTCACGGTAGGAGATATGCCAATGGAGATTGATAGGGGGCATGAGGATCACATTTGGTAGAGTCGTGGACAACCATTGCTTGAAGACAAGCAATTTTGGGAAGCGAGGACTGTAATGTCCCTTTTCAAATGATTATATGGAGGTTGACGGAACAACCTATACTTCTTCCTCATATGCTATAATCAGTGGAAAAGGGGAGATATGGAGGTTCATTGATGTCACTAAGCTTATTAAAGCAAAATTCCATTAGTTAATTAAAATAAAGGCTATAAAGTGACTTCATGATTAATAGAGAAAAATAACCTTAGAAGAAGTCACTTTAATTATTTTAAGTGATTTCTATGAGAGGCATATAAAGGAAACGAGGGGAGCCTCTCTCTCATTATGCTTGTTATGTTTTTGAGTTGAGAATTGGAGAGCTCTTGGAGCTAGGGTTTTTAAGGTTTTGGGGAGAAAACCCTTGGGCTAGTTTCAGTGGTGAAAGACCCACTCTAACTTGGAGGATTGGTTCCAGTGAGTAGATCCACTCTAGCCAATATAATTGTTGGGATTCAGAGATATATTGCTTGATGTTTATTTGTTGGCTTTGGGGAGAATTCTTACAGTTCATCACTTCTCTTTAGAGCCGGTCGATCTGATTATTGAGGGTTGCTACAAGAGGAGAAAATTTAAGGGTCTTGGCACATATTTACATTGTAGGGCGAATCCCTTGAAGGGGTCTGAAGTTTTACTGAAGGAAATTCGAAATGCAAAGGTGGGGGCGAGTTTAGTCTTTCCCAGGGCAAATTTCCAAAGGGAAAATTCATCTAATCTTGGGAGAGATCGATTCTTAGGAGGAGAAACTACTAATTTATGACTAGAAGGGAGAATCACCTTCCAATATGATTCAAGTTGGTTGGCTAGGCAAATTGGTTGAAGGCAAGGTGCACTTTCCTTGATAGATGACATCTTATGAGAGTAGAAATCTATCTATGTGCTAGACTTTTGAAGAGGGGAAACTGTAATCTGTTGCAAGGGAGAATTTGTGTTCCAAATGCTCACTATATGAGACTGAAATGCACAGAACTTTGGTTACCTTCAGATCTAGTAATTATTTACAAACAAAGCGAATTTAGTTAGAGGGTGAACCTCTCACATTGGGCTCTGATATTTGGTCAAGGAACAACCCAATTTTGAGTAGGTCACATATAGATTTCCCGCACATCGACAGAGCACAGATAGGATCTCAGATAGATCTTGGAGGAGGGGGCATGCCATGGATGAAATGTCGCACATTGTGCACTAGACATATAGACTTTCCGCACATCGATAGAGCACATATAGGAGATCCTTACAGGCAGAGGTCTGGGATAGAATGGATAGACAGAGATACTCAGAGGGAATTGAGAGGGAAGGGTCTTTATTACAGTTACAGGCAGTCTTGGCATCCAGGTCACAGGTGTTTGGAGGATGGTCAGGTGCATTCTTAAAGTGATGAAGTCGAGGGAGTAGGACAAACTCATGGCATAGTGTGTAGCAACAATGAGGAGCAACTTCATGGAGAGGCTAAGGGGATGAATGTCACCTCCCTACCGAGCATTCCTAGATTTCATACATTCAAGGTTAGGGGGGACTACAGGGGCAGTGATTCATGATCTTGATTGATGTGGGCCACCCACAACTTCATTGAATCAGGATTAGTCAAAAGGCTAGGTTTGCCTACAATTGACATTAGAGACTTCCTTGTGAGGGTAGTAGACACAGTTTGGTTTGCACTCAAAGAGTTAGTCACCTAGAGTTGTCCATGGGAAACTACAAGGTGACTGATGATTTTTATGTGATGGACTTGGAAGATACAGAGATGATTTTAGGTGTATAGTGGCAAAGTACATTAGGGACGATCAGTCAAAACTACCAAACGAAGAAGATGGAGTTCAAGGATGCAGGAGGAAGAAGGGTAGTTCTACGGGGCATGAGCAACGATGCTCCTCAGATTGCTTCAGCATGACATATGGATTTGGTGTTTGGGAATGATGATATATGTTGCACAACAGATAGAGATTCACAACCATTGATGGAGCGACGATCATTTGAGGGGACACTCACGTAGGGATAGTGGCCACAGGGCGTGGTTCATCCAAGGGTATAGTTAGTCATGGATATTGCATGCACATTTATGGTAGGGAGCATGCCAGTGGAGATTACCACAGAGGTAGCGAGATCATCGGTCAAAGACACATGGTACAAATTCATGGTAGGAGATATGCCAGTGGATATTGATGGGGGGCATAAGGATTGTTATCCCCCACTTTCATAGATAACTAGGAGACCATGTCTCGAGGCCCACAGGTCCCAGACATGAAGTACCGAGAGCGAGATTGATTTAATCATGGCCCTAGAGGGCCCACCTTTTCTCTCTTCCAACATCTGTATCTTGTCAGTAGCAGCAGCCTCCACCACCATCGGCTTGGTCCTATGTTAGAGAAGGTTCTTGCTCCATGAGGTAATTAGTCTAGGTATCATGGTATGTGTCACTTTGATCATCAAAACCTTGAATATATGCATCTGATTCCTTTTATTTCTAACGACTGCTTGGATCTTACACTTTCCCACTTGACCATGTCTGGGGGGATTGACAAGATGCCCTAGTAAGCCTGTGTCTATAGGTTTTGGTTAGCCACTGGGGGGGGTCTCTGAGAAGCCATCGCCCGCTCCCTTCACAGCATCATTTTTCCATCTTGTTTCCCGCTCACCTATCCCATTCCACTTGTCCAGACATTGGGTTGACCTATTTTCAGGATTTGCACCTTATATTGTGGGAAGAAGGGGCTAAAGGCCCAGAAGGTAAAATCAAGATGGTAAAAGATAAAATCCAAAAAATAAAACCTCGAGATTCTTCGCCCAGGGAACCCCGAGAAAGCAATAAAAATCTTCTTAGCAAGAAACAAGAGGGACCCAAAAAAATAATAAAACCAGTCCTAACCAGAGGATAGGGAGTCTCATCACGAGCCAGCCTATTAGGTCCATGGCATCTATCAGTATGACATTGCTAGTAGTTGGTCACCACGCCAGGGCAGTGACTCTTGGTTGCATGGCCAAGGGAAAGGGGGTCTCATCACGAGCCAACCTTCTCATTTCTGTGAAAATACTTGTGGGTAACGCTGTCACCACTGGTCACCACGCCAGGGTAGTGTCCCCTGATTAGCTCTTGAACAAAAAGAAATAAAAGATAAAAGAATAAAAGAAAGAAGAATAAAAGGCAAAGAATGATCTTGGAAAAAATACATCCATGACAGGTACAACTCGCCTTCTACAAAGGCACCCACAGGTAACATTTTTTCATCCTTAGCCCACATTACACCCACATGTTTGGACATCCCCTGACCACATCACCCACTTACATGGCTTGGATGAGGTTCCTTCCGGGAACTTTCCTTCTTCTGTGGACACTAGCCCAATAGGACACCTTATCTTTTTCTCCAGACTTGTATTGTAGGCTTGTGTAACGTCTTTGAGCTATTAACTGATGTATTAGGGATTTTATGCACATGTTTAATAATATTTTTGATGAAATTTGAATGACATTGCTATGATCCTTGTGACTGATAATCCCATGGAGGGTGTAGTTTTTGATGTGCAGGACCATGCCCGATGGACAGGTACCATTTGGACCGGTACACATTGGGAGATGATCAGTTTGGACCTCCATCGGGCTGAAGAACCCATCAGGTGAATGCTCAGACCCCATCAAGGGGCAGAGATAGGATAGATATGGATCAGGGGCTATGCACCGGAGAAGAAGAGGATGTTCCACCAAAGGCACCCCGACATAGCCTCACCTAGGGGGGTTGAGCCCTTTTTAGAGGAACGCTGGCCTTGGAAGGCCTGGAACGTCACCCTTGATGACCATGATGTCATCCAACCTATTGGACATCTTGGGAGGCAGACTGGGCAGCAGTGGCACATGTGGCAGGTTGGAGAAGCCCAAGGAGGGCTAACGTTTTGCTCCAAGATGCTTCATTTGCCCTAAAAGGGGCTAACGTCCCCCTTAGAATTTTTATCTATTTTCAAATTGATTATGGTTTTAATTTGACAATTTAATGTAAAACAATATGATTTTGGTATTTTGGCCTTGTCGGCCTTTTACATGACCTAAAATGTAAAATTAGGTCATGATACTGTATAAATGAGGGATTTTTACCTTCATTTTTTCATCACAACTCACTCACCACTTGGTGAGGTCTCAAATTTGCGCCCTATTCTAGGGTTTTGGCTGATTTAGTGAGGCACACTTGTTGAAGGAAGATTTTTTTCTTAACATTTTTTGGCATTTCTCTTGAAGGAAGGTGTTACAACTAGGGTTTGCATTGATATTTCTTGATGAATTGTAAGTATTTTTCTGCAAAACTTCTTGAATGAATGGTTGTAGTTTAATTTCTTGCACGTGTTTATGATTTTTGTTGAACAAAACCCTAGGTGACAAGCACACAAGTAGGTCCTTGTCTCATGTCTACTGAAAGAGAAATTTTTAGCCATTGAAGAAGAATAGAGCCTAGTCGTTGCTACACACGCGCTCTCTCTCTTCTTTTATTCCTACTCGTACTATCTAGAGGCCAAAAAGAGAGAGACGTCTTAAGCCTAGGTATACTACACTTAGGGTCATTTTTTCTCTAGGGTTTGTTGAAAAGCCCTTGCTCTAGCAACACCTTGCTTCATCAAACCCTCTAGTCTTGTTTTATTTGCTTCATCTTTTAGCTAGTCGTTTTGCCATTGAGTTAAGGAAGGAGGAGAGAGCACCAAGGCCTAGTTTGCCTACACCAAGGTGAGCCTCTCCCCCCTAGCGTTTTGGCTTTGGGGCCTTGCTCTAGCAACACTCCAAAGCCCTTCCCTCTAGTCCTTGACCTTTTTACCTTGTCTCCTTCATCTCTTGCGTCCTACACTATTGACTCCATTTAACCCTAAGGCACTGATCCTAAGACCTCATGCGTTGAAGTGACGTTAATCACACACAACTCTCAAAACTCTTTGAATCAAACTCTAACTACTAACCCTAGACTAAGAACTAACCTAACTAACCTGTTGTTGTCGTCATCCTTGGCTATTATATCATTTGTGCAACAAACGTTTTACTTTATAAGCAAATTGAATGGTCATTTAAGGCATTTATTAAATGAAGTGTTGATTGGTTACATTCAATGCCATATTGTTACAATCTTTATTGGTGAAGTGATATAATTTTCATTGCTATTGATAAACATTGACTTCGTCAACATTTATTGTCAAATTGCTTATATGATCATCAGATAGTCATCTATTTATATGAAGTACTAACCCATTGAAATAGCTTGCATATATCATTTGTTGTTGCTTTGTCCTAGATAGGTATATATTTGGGGGTTTTACTTTATCATTGGCCTTTGGTCGGACTATCTGCTCGGTGGTGATCTATGAGGGAGGAAATTTATCCTGTCTTCGTGATATCCTTTTTCCTTCTCAAAACCTCAGGTCCCCAGGGACGTCTCCCCTGGGTCTCACCTCCCTAAAGAGAAAGAACCATCCCATTGTGGTGAAAATGGGTGGGATTGGTTCCTGTTACGTCAGTTTGGCCATTAAACCTCAAGCTTTTACCCTTGCTACAAATTGTGCAATAACAAGGATCACATTTGGCAGAGTCGTGGATAGCCATTGCTTGAGGACAAGCAATTTTGCGTAGTGAGGACTGTAATGTCCCTTTTCAAATGATTATATGGAGGTTGACATAATAGCCTATACTTCTTCGACGTAGGTTATAATCAGTGGAAAAAGGGGAGCTATGGAGGTTAATTGATGTCACTAAGCTTATTAAAGAAAAATTCTAAAGTGACATTAGTTAATTAAAATAAAGGTTATAAAGTGACTTTATGATTAATAGAGAAAAATAACCTTAGAAGTCACTTTAATTATTTGAAGTGATTTTTATGAGAGGCTTATAAAGGAAATGAGGGGAGCCTCTCTCTCATTATGCTTGTTATGTTTTTGAGATGAGAATTGGAGAGCTCTTGGAGTTAGGATTTTTAAGGTTTTGGGGAGAAAACCCTTGGGCCAGTTTGGTGAAAAACCCACTCTAACTTGGAGGATTGGTTTCTATGAGTATATCCACTCTAGCCAATATAATTGTTGGGATTCAGAGATCTATTGCTTGAAGTTTATTTTCTGCCTTTGGGGCGAATTCTTACAGGTCATCACTTCTCTTCAGAGCTGGGCAATCTGATTATTGAGGGTTGCTACAAGAGGGGCAAATTTAAGGGTCTTGGCACAGATTTACATTGCAGGGAGAATCCCTTGAAGGGATCTGAAGTTTTACTGAAGGAAATCCGAAATGTCAAGGTGGGGGTGAGTTTATTCTTGCTCAGGGAGAATTTCCAAAGGGAAAATTCATGGACATGTCATGTTTCATAGTAGCCAAAGAGAATTTAGTTAGAGGGCGCACCTCTCACATTGGGCTTTGATATTTGGTCAAGGAACAACCCAATTTTGAGGCTGCCATTGGCTGGTTTACACTGGAGGAGTTATTGCACCTTGCTGTTAGTATTTTGGTTTCCTATATCAGTCATATAACAACTCCATAAATGGTATTCATATCTGGACATATGTCGGTACTGAACAGTCATATATCACATGAATAAAGCAAGGGATTAAAATGTATTTGCATGTCTTTTGGTACTTATTTGTCTCTGTTCATTACCATTGCATGCATTCTCTTGTGAAATTTATGGTGAAACCACATGCCAAACACTTCATAGATGTACAAAATGCATGTTACAGCCATCACCTACGAACTGTTTGACGAAATGTCTCAACTACCTATATAGGAATAAACATAACAGTCACGATCATTCAAACAACCAATCAGTATGGAGGAATAATGAGGTTTAAACCAACCTAATTAACATCCCAAACACATTGAAAAACAACTCAACAAAGCATGAAGAACCAAGAGGGGTCATCTAGATAAGTCAACCAAGTATATAGTCAAAGTGTTTGACGAAAGTTCCCAGTGAGATTTTCCGATCAGATTTCATTGGGGATCTTGTAGTGGTATCAAAGCAGTTTCTTGGTAGTTTGTTCCTGAAGTGTTTGATGAAGTCTCAGCTGAATCTATAGAAAATTTTGGGAAAACTCAAGCTGGAATATTACAAAGTGAAAGAGTGAAGGAAGGGACATAAATTCTCTCACATTCACTAAAAAATCTCAAAACAAAATTGGTTCCTTAAACAATTGTCTCTAGTGAAAGTAATGGTTGTATCATTTCATGTAAGTACATTGTTCTCCCTTTGAAAAATGTAAATAATTAAGCTATGAAAATAAGTAAGGGAGAGATGGCTTGCTGTAAATTGGATTTTCTAAATCCAAATAATAGGTACTCACAAAATAAAAAAACAAAGGAGTAGGGACCTCCTATGCACTTGTGTTTGTAAATTGGATTTTCTTAATCCAAATAATAGGTACTCACAAAATAAAAGACAAAGGAGTAGGGACCTCCTATGCACTTGTGTTTGTGATGGTGAGCTACCAAAAAAGAATGAGTCTCTCCCAACTCCATAAAAATATTGCAAGGACAATGAAATCTTAAGCTATGACAAAGAAAGCATAATAAAATGAAATCCTAGATCTAAGTCGAGCAATCTAAACAAAGAATGAGTATCTCCAAAATGCCTGCAAAATTGTAGGTATGGAACCTCCAACCTGTAATGTGTTTGTCCTCCCTCCACGTTGCTCTGTCAAAGAAAAATTGAGAATCCCCAAAGTGCCTACAAAATTGTAGGTAGAGAACTTCCAACCTGTAATGTGCTTGTCCTCCCTCCACATTGCTCCATGACCCAAACCAAGGAGAATGAGGCCAAGAGAAGGAGGTGAAAATGGGAAAATGCGGGGCAAGAGGAGGTGCAAGCAAGAGGCAATGGGAGCCAAAGTTAAAGGGTAGTGAGAGGAGCATTGACATGGTGAAACACTGCTAGGTTTTAAACCATGAACAAGGAGATAAGGGTGAGAACCATAACTAAACCTCAATGAAGAAGGATTTTCATTTTTGTGGAAAGAAACCATGGGCATGGCCCTAAGCAAATGGTGGATACATGGATTATTGTGATGGAAGCCATTACTTCCCTCCTCCTTGTTGATGTTTTCAGATTTAAAGACCTTCATGACTATTTCTAAATTTATTGTCAATTACTCACTCAAACATCCAATGTATAATGGTCTCAATGATATCCTTACTTAGTTGTTGCTCCAACCTCATTCCCTTAATGCATGATAGCCTCACTATACCCACCATTCCTAATCTTTTCATCATATCATTGTTCTTTCCTAGTTCGACACTCGAATTTAGCACCAAATAAACCTCTAAAAAACCGTATTTGTGTCAATAACAATTTAGATAGATAGCATTCTTATGTTTAAGCAATGGGTGACTTTGACAAAAAAAATTCACACTTGAAACCTTAAGACTTTTTTTTATTCCTCTTCGTAAATAATTATAGCAAATTAAAATTCAATAATCAATATATAATCATTGTAAAAAATTGATTAAGTAATAGGGATATGTATCAATATATCTAGGGTACCTAAACAACTTCAATAACCTGTTGTCAACCAATTTTTTTCTCAATGGAACACAATACCTCGAAAAAAGGGAGAATATCAAGCAACCGGATTGTATAGAGTTGTTAGAGGTTATTCTCCTCTTATGATGCAAACAAATGGATTTCCCATACCAAATGCGATGTTACTAGTAGGATCTATAACCCTCGTTTGGGATTGGGCATTTACAACCTTAAGTTTAGACATGTGACACATGTGTCATCATTAGACATCACCTAGATTTTGGATCATGCAACATGTAAGCAAATGGAGTCATCAAATTTTTAAAAAAGATCTTATGATAACAACATCAATTTATGTATTTTTTTGTATCATATCATTATTTCTTTATACATATGCATCAATGTAATCTCACTCGAGTGTGTAGTTGTTTGTGGTCAACACATTTACATTTAGTGTCATCTTATTCTATAGTATAGGCTATTTGTAGTCATTTACAAAATTGTCTAGAGTTACTACACTAAAACCATTATACCTATTCTCTAATAAGTTGTAGTGTTTAGGCAAATATGATGTTTGACCAACATTTGAGCATGGTTGTACCTAGGTATAAAAATGAAATATTTCAATAGAGAGGTCATTTTGTATATATACTAACTTAGTTTAGGTTGGCCTTAGTAACCATAAACTACATTAACTATATAGTATGCATGCCTTAATGACATCTTGCAATTAACATATATAAATTCATAAGCTTAAAGTAGCTAAACTCCAACACAACCATAACTTGAAAGCTATGTCACAACTCAATGTATCATCTACCTTCCACCCATTTGCAGATTCTAATGACATTGTAATCTGAAAAGTAAGGGG
>ML785739.1:567754-599443 GCA_009831015.1 Picea engelmannii
GGGGGGGGGGGGGCGACAACAATTTTTATATCCCCCCCCCGACAAGAGATTCGGGGGCAGTGCCACCGAAGAAAAATTTTGGGAAAAATTGCCTTGTAAAATATTGTAATTTCGTAGTCAATCTAGACCATTCATTAAGGTCGCAGACCTGACGGTAGAAGTTATGTTATGTTTTTTTTTCCATAGAATTCAACCCTATTTTATGAGAGAATTGTATTACGATTTTGCATGAGTGTGATTATTGTATTCTAAGATTGGAGACTATGAGAGAAAGAAGAGGAAGTTACAACGGGCATGTTGTAGGTTGTATCCCTTCATTTTGCTGGATAATAAAAAGGAAGGACTTGGAAATTTCTCTGGTGGACGTAACCCACATTGGGTGAACCACATATATATGTGTCTCTATTGTATTGTGTATCTTCTGTGTTTTATTTATGCATTTGTCTTATTTTATTGCCCCACGATCATGTTTTTCTAACAATGTTATCAACTTTTTCACTAGTATTTGTTGCTTAGTTGATAGAATTATAAAAACATATGATTAAGGGGTTTTGTTAACAATTTTGCGCTAATTAGTAAGTCCTAAGACCACCTTATTCATATCTTAGAATATATTCATTATCCTAAGTAACTTATGATTAGTTATGTTGACCATTAAAGGTGGTTATTAGAGGTTTTTACTATACATTGCAGTATCATGTGAATAATAATGATTTTGGTTTCATACCTTTCCATCTATTCTTGATATTCTTGTTATTAATCATTTATTTCATAAAATACTCCTATACCTCTTGGATACAAAACAAAAAGAGTTAGTACTTTTCCTCTAAGAAAACTGCACGAAATATCATATAAAACACATGAAACAACTCTTAGTAAGTAAAAATCAGCAAGCCAAACCCAAGGTAATCATAAGAGCAAGCTAGCTAACTAATCCCACACTGCAGATAACTAAATTTTAATATGCTACCACTATCTCTCAACCTATGACAAGCAAACATTCAATCCTTACAACTAGTAGTGTGAACAAGTGAGAAATAATCACTAAGAACTGAGAAAATCTAGAAGATCTTAGATACTTTTATTCAATACGTCTTGGAATATTACAAAGGACCTCCTCATATTTATAACAGAAGAGGAGGCTAGGGTTAGGTTTCCAAATCCCAAGTTAATTTGGAAAAGTGAAAATTGTTGTTTCAAAAAGGTCTTTTGTCCTTTCCCAAAAGTAAATCAATTCTGATTTGATTTGCAAAATAAAACAAAACTTTAATTAACTAAAAAAGAATTACATTCAAGAGAAAAACGACTTTGAGAAAAGCCTTTGGAAAAGTGCCAAAAAGATGCCACATGATCAATCATTATTGCTTGGTATTTGTGCCTCTAAGTGGCATTGGTGTTTTTTGGTCACTCTTTTAGTATTACAAGTTGAAGTGATTTTTGGTGTCAAGGTGGCCATCAATGGCTGCTAGATTGGTTGGGATTGAAATTCATGGTTGGGAAGAAGTTGAATTTTCTTTAGAGGTTAGTGGGCTCTTGGAATTGGTTTACAAAAGAAAATAAATTCCACTATTTTATCACTTTTTAGATAAAATGCAATCCCTCTTATTATATAGAATATTTCCCAAACACGTGACATAACATGGCCTTGAACTGGGCTCAATTTCAGCAAAATGCACCTAGCTAATTGAAAAATTTCTTGGTTATCCTAACCAAATCCCAACGGTCCTAAAAACACTGAAAATAATTTAAATAGTCTCGTAATGATATTCTATACATAATCGTTATATTTCCTTTCATTTGGTTCAAATCATGCTCTAATTGTGTAATATTTGGGCCTGGAAAGTTGTTGGTTTGAGGCCTAAATTTGGAAATCTGATATTAAAATTACTCGAAATATAAACAAAGTGAAAATGGATATCCTGTTATAGACTACTAGGCTATAAGTGAAATGGGTCTCTTTCCATTTTGAAAATTTTGTCTTCAAATGACTTCAATTAGGTGCAATTATGGCACTAGTTCTAAGGTAAAAAATGGTTCAGGTTATTGTCGGGAGTGCCACTAAAAGTCTAAGAACAAATTTTGTTTAATAATACTTTAGATATAAAGTATACTTCACCATAGTCATTTGGGTTCATTCCAGGCGAAATCTCAACTCCAAATGTTGGTAAACTATTTTTTTAATATATGGATTTTCAAAGGTTTATGTTGTTTTTGTTTTTATATATATATAAACAACCACCATAAATTTTGGATGTAAAACCCGTATCAAATACATGTTATAATTTGATTTGTTGAACCATACAATAGTTAAAATTGGCATCAATGGTGACTATATGGGGTGGTAGTGGCTCTACTCTGATAACAAGATGCTACACCACCCCATTTATTTTTATTATGTGGCGGTTGGTGGTGGAAAGTCTACCCAAGAAGGTATGTTGGTGGCTTAGGAGGTGCTCATTTCCCATGGGAGGGGAGGCATTGGTGCTTAGTAGTGGCTTAGGGAACCTTTTCAAAACATAGAGTAGGGGTTCAACCCTAGTGGTGGAGTGATGGTTGTCTTCTATGCATAAGGGGATGAAAATGGTGGCTTGTTCATGGAGTGTGGATAGAATTTGGTAGGAGGAGCACATGAAAGGTTGGATGGGAGGAGTTCACTTAGAGACATGGAATGGGAGAAGGGATGATGAACTTGTGGCTTGAGATTGGACTATGGCTATGTGAAAAAAGAATGGTGATCAAATGATGGCTTAATGAGGAAGGCATGGTTTTGAATTTTGGACATGGAAATGGCTTGGAGTTCGGAGGATGCCTTGGCCATGGATGTATATGGAACATGGGTATTTGGAAGCCAAAGAAAAAGGGGGAAGGTTTTTGTGGGTTTAAAACCCCTCCCCTTAAATATTTCGAGAATAAACCCTTAATACCCATATACACCAATAATGAAACCATGAAAAAACAATGCTTGAAACCACTATTATACAACAAATCAGAGCAAAAACAAGAATATACACTTTTCCACCATTAAAACTGAGACTAGCACTCAACCATGACCTATTATACATACCAAGGAAGGTATCATATGTACTATACCAAGGAACATACCTAGAGGGATAACTAATGTAATGTGTTTTTAGTTTCTCGTGGTGCGATATTTGAGAGAATGCTTTTAGATTTTCTTGTAAATATGTTGAACCTGCACATAATAGATCTAGCTAAACAATAATACACACATTTGCAGAGATAATTGGAGAAAGAAGAATAAGGAAAGAAAGAATGAAATAATTCTCATTAACCGTTGTGAATAATGAATAATTTACACATGATATACTTTGTATAACTCAATGAGTTCGACTTGAGGTGAACCAATCTTCCATAGTGGTGGTATAGAGTGATCTGGACACACACCAACAGTTACAGGAGTGAACTGCTACCTATTCTAGTCTCTTAGGCAGTTACGAGAGTGAACTGCCACCTAGTTGAGTTAATTAGTCAACTAGTCTTCAGTCAACTGACTGAACAGAGAGTAGTGAGGAGTTAACTCATGGAATCAAGGCTAATGCGCCACTCTGGTGATGATACCAAGGCAAGGTCAAATTAGCATGGTGATGATCCCAATGCAACATCTAAACTCAACTCAACTAGTCAAATTGAAGTGCCAACTGAAAGAGAATATTCTCCAGGTGGAATATTCTCCCCTAAAATATAGGAGACTAGATAATGACTAATTATGAATAATAAACAAGGAGTAACCTTAGGAAAAAGAAATCCTAGGTGTGTGTGAAGTAACTCCAACACCCCCCCTGAACATCACTATGGTGAAAATAAAGATTGGGTCCCGACAACGAGGCCATGTTAGGTACCCAAGTACAAAAGATACAATGAAAATAAAGTGAGGAAAGAGGGAACCCCCCCNTGTAAAAATAAGAACTACAGTTGCTAGGCAACTGTGTCCTTCACTCCAAGAGGACCTCGTAGAGAATGAAATTTCTGCTCAATGAAGGTCTTGGTGAAAATGTCTGTCGTCTGTTCTGCTGAAGGACATAACTATAAGTCGATGATCCCCTCGTGTACTAAGTCTCGGATATGGTGCATGTGGATCTCGATGCGCTTCGTCCACTGCCTCTGAACTGGATCTTTGTAGAACTTCAGAGTGCTCTGGTTGTCACACCAGATGACGATCGACCGATGAAACTGAATTCCCACTCAGTGAGAAAATGTTGTAGCCACATAGCCTGAATGGTTATGTTAACTACCCCTCTGTACTCTGCCTCGACTGAAGATAGAGTAATGGCAGCTTGCTTCTTGCTCGAAAAACATATAGGCCTGGAACCAAGACTAAGTGAGTAACCAGATGTGGACTTGCGATCAATGCTATCACGAGC
The DNA here is from genome assembly GCA_009831015.1 of Picea engelmannii. Lineage (NCBI taxonomy): Eukaryota > Viridiplantae > Streptophyta > Pinopsida > Pinales > Pinaceae > Picea > Picea engelmannii. The sequence continues at coordinate 572,137 of ML785739.1, forward strand.
CCAGTCGAAATCAGTAAACCCAATGAGATCTAATGTAGAGTCTACTGCATAATGAATCCCAAAGGTGATGGTGCCCTGTACATATCGAAGGATACGATTTGTAGCTTTCCAATGTAGCTCATGCAGCTCTTGCATGAACCTGGAAACTGCGCCAATTGCATATGAGAGGCCTGGTATGGAGTGCATGAGATATAACAAGCTCCCCACTAGCTGTCTGTACAGTGTGTTGTCAACCAGTGGAGTCTCCCCGCCATCCTCAAGTTTGACTCCTGATAGGAAAGGAGTCAGAGTAGACTTGCAGTCTATCATGTGAAATCTCTCAAGGAGATCTCGTGCATACTTGGCTTGAGACAGTGTGATGTCTGATGCATCATGACTGATCTCGAGTCCAAGGAAGAAGTGTAGCGGACCCATGTCCGTCATTAAAAACCTGTCATGTAGAATCCTCTTGAATGCAGCAATCACTGAAGTCAAGTACCCGATGAAAACAAATCATCGACATACAGAACTAAAAGTAGAAGTGAATCAGTCGTCTTGAGCATGTAGACATTCGAGTTTGATTTAAAACGTACAAAGTTCTGTGACAATAGGTAGGAGTCCATCTTATGCCATTGGAGCCTACTTGAGGCCATAAAGTGACTTCTTCAGTCGATAGACCAAAGATGAGTCCTGCATAAATCCCTGGGGTTGCTCCATGTAGATCTCCTCAGAGAGATCACCATGAAGAAATGCATTCTTCATGTTCATTTTATGGAATTCCCATCCCTTGGTTGCCACAATGGCAAGGGCCAATCGAATGGATTCCATCTTTGCTACTGGAGAGAAGGTCTCATCATAGTTAATACCATGAACCTGTTGAAAGCCTTTGACAACAAGCCTGGCTTTGTATCTGTTGATCTGTCGATCCGCTGCGCTCTTGGTCTTGTAGACCCATCTGCATCTGACAAGTTTCCTCCCAGAAGGAAGGGGAACCAAATCCCAAGTCTGGTTCTCAAGGAGGTAGTTGTACTCCTCCTGCATGGCGGATTCCCAAAATGGATTTCCAGCAGCCTCGCCATAAGACTGTGGATATGAAGATTGAACCAAGAAAAGATGCCTAGAAGGAAATGGTTCAGTGGCAGTGAGCACAACAGGGGGCTTCTTGAAATCAGATCGAGTCCTCCTAGTATCGACTGGATCACCTACGAGATCCCCTGCATCCTGAAGAGTAGTATGTGCCCACTTCGGCCTCTGCTCTAGATCTACAACTGTATTTGGATGCTCTAACTCTGCATCTGACTATAATGACTCTGACTCTGAATCTGATTCCTCTGAATCAGAACTCTCATCTGAGGAAGAGTTAGCATGTGCATGCTCATCATCTCAGACAGGTGGAAGAGTGAAGGTGTCTGCATGCAGCTGTTGAGGTACATGCAAGACACTTTCCTCGAATTGGACACTACGCTCAGTGATGAGTAGGTTCGAGGAAAGATCAATAAGATGATATCCCTTCACACCGTCAGGGTATCCAACAAAAATGCACTCAGTGCTTTGTGGATCAAGTTCATTCCTTTTTTCAGACGAAATCCGAGCCCATGCACGAGAACCAAAAATGCGAAAGTGGGTCACTTTTGGTTTGAGGCCGCTCCAAGCCTTGTAGGGGGTCTTATCCTTGAAAGATCTATGGGGAGATCTATTTTGGATGTATGTTGCACAGTTAAGTTCTTCGGCCCATAGTCTCTGTGGTAGTGACTTTGCATGCAACATGCAAGATGCCATCTCCTTTAGAGATCTGTTTTTCCGCTCAACAACTCCGCTTTGTTGCGAAGTGTAGGGAATTGTATGTTGCAACTGAATCCATGCCTCATGGAAAATATTATGAATCTCATGATTTACATACTCTCCTCCATTATCAGTTCAAAGGACTGTGTCTCAACAAGGGCTTTGAAATCTTTGAGGTGTTGAAAGACTTCTGATTTTTGCTTGAGAAAGTAGATCCAAGTAAAACGTGAGAAATCGTCAAAAAAAATGAGAAAAAACCTCGCTTTGCTGATCGATGGATGTGGAAAAGGACCCATGAGGTCATTGTGGATCAGATCTAAAGGTGCGAAAGCTTGCTGAGACTTTCCCTTGTCAAATTTCTCTTGAGGGTGTTTTCCGAGAACACATCCCTCACATACTCCCTTGGAGAAATGGATGTCTGGTAGACCATCAACTAATTTGTGCTTGCTAAGCTGTTGCATGTATCTGAAATTCAAATGTACAAACCTTCTGTGCCATATCCTACTACTTTCATCATCATGAGTAAGCAGTAAAGTAGAATCGGGTTCAATGAATTCATAAAATGTATACAATCTAGACTGATGGTTTACCTCACCGGTTGCAACCCTGGAGTTGGTTTACATGTCATAGATGTCCACGAAATTTGGTGTGAATACTAATCTCTTTCCGGTGCCGGAATTTATCATCTGATATACAAAGAGAAAGTTGATAGAAAGCTTGGGAACATGCAGCACATTCTCGAAACTTCCGTTGGTGAGTTCAATCCTTCCTTTGCCAGTGACTTAGATAAAAGAGTTGTCCCCCATTAGAATGGGAGGACCTTTGCATGCATCCAATGAAGAATATAATTCTTCTAAGGCATACATGTGATGTGATGCTCCTGAATCTACGATCCAAGCATCGGGAGAGGAGTTGATGGCAATCAAGAAATGGCTAGAATTGCCTTTCTTGGAATTTATATCTTTTGGCTTCTTCTTCTTTGCACCCTCGGGGATGTGATCTCCAAGGTTGTTTTTCTGAAGTATCTGAGAAATCAGATCTATTTTTTTTTGCATGCATGCGGATTCCAAATGGAATCCTTTGTGAGAATATGTGCATTTCTCTCCTTTTCTTCCCTTTTCTCCTTTGGATCTGGAGGCATCGGTGAAGGGTTTTGTGTACGCTTCCTTCTTCATATGTGCATGATATTTATTCTTATATTTATCTTTAGATTTATGATATTTGTGGCTGCCATCATGCACAGTGAGTGCATGCTCCCTTAGGCCTTTGATTGCACCCATGTTGATGAGCTTGGTTTTCTCTTGTGTCAAGGATTCGATAAATTCCTCAAGAGAAGGCATCTTCCAAGTGGCTCCAGAGGTGAATCTGACAGTATGGAATGTAGATACGAATACAAAGAATTTAGGACCAAACTTGGAGAGAATAGTGAGAACCATTTGTTTCTCCTCCTTCGATTTATCAACCCCGCAAGCTTTGAGTTGCGACAGTAAATCCTTGAATTTTGTAAAGAAATCTTGGATATTCTCAAAGATTTTTGGATCCAATGTGAGCAGCTCCACCTCCAACATATGCTCCCTCATCTCATCCTATTTTCCAAATATCCCTTCCAAGATGGTCCAGGCTTCATTTGGAGTCTTACAGGAAGATATATGAAAAAGGAGATAGGGAGAAATAAGACTGCAAATTGTTCCAAGTGCCTCATCCATGCGATTTAAGTACTTGGATTTTTCTATGGCTGATGTTGGCTCTGGATATGTATTCATGGTTAACCTGTACAACCCTCTGGACCAGATATGTATAGATATTTTCTCCTTCCATGCAAAATAGTTGTAAGGTGTAAGGATGAATTCTTTTTGGAATTCCATCTTTCTGCTGTCTTCAATCTTTTGTACCTACAAAAATTTTGGTGTAGATTTTTCTTAGTAGTTCGTCAGCTCGGATACCATGTAAATCTGTTGAACCTTCACATAATAGATCTAGATAAACAATAATACAGACATTTGCAGAGAGGATTGGAGAAATAAGAAGAAGGAGAGAAAGAATGAAAGAATTCACATTAACCGTTGTGAATAATGAATAATTTACACATGATATACTCTGTATAACTCAATGAGTTCGAATTGAGGTGAACCAAAGTGCCATAGTGGTGGTCTAGAGTGATCTGGACACACACCATCATTTACGGGAGTGAAATTCCACCTATTCTAGTCTCTCAGGCAGTTACAGGAGTGAACTGCCACCTAGTTGAGTTAACTAGTCAACTAGTCTTCAGTTAACTGACTGAACAAAGAGTAGTGAGGAGTTAACTCAGGGAATCAAGGCTAATGCACCACTCTGGTGATGATACCAAGGAAATATTGAATTAGCATGGCGATGATCCCAATGTTTCATGGTGATGATCTCAATGCAACATCTAAACTCAACTCAACTAGTCAAACTGAAGTGTCAACTGAAAGAGAATATTCTCCAGGTGGAATATTCTCCCCTAAAATATAGGAGACTAGATAATGACTAATTATGAATAATAAACAAGGAATAACCTTAGGAAAAAGAAATCCTAGGTGTGTGTGAATTAACTCCAATATTTCCACAGTAGAAGTCATGTTGCAATCAACATTTTGAATCCGAACAATTTGTAATGTGACCATACTCATGAAATAAGTTCTAGTAAATAGTTGGTATGAGCTCATTAATTAATGTAATTAGTCATACTCATTGAATAAGGCCCAATAAATAGTTAGTGGGTAAAAATGTAATACGAAGGGGTAGTTGGACCATATAAATACTAATGAGAGAGTATATATACACATGCATATCATTGTATTGATCATGTTCGATATAATATTCTAACAAGCATGGATTATGGAGTGATTCCTTTCATAATGAGTAATTGATGGTGATTCTCCACCTTAAAGGTGTTGTTTATAATCTTGGGGTTTAATATTGTGTGAATTCATTTGTTTTTATAAAGTTTACTACTAAATTTATTTTTACTATATATATTATGATGATAATATCATAGTAAAATAGGGATACATAGTAGTGTCTCATCTAGAGAATAGTGTTGAGTTTTCATGCCCCAAAATATCTTCAACTAGTAATGACTTCTTTGAGTATATAATGATGAGTTCTCATGCTAAAGATACAACCAAGTAGTGCACTTTCCTCCTAACTGTCTTAATGTCACATGATAAATCTATGTGGATAAAAGGATAAAAATAAACTGTATCACTAGTACACATCATCACCAAATATCTACACACTTTTGAGGCACCATTTCCAAGTGTTAGACACATAATCCTTGGGATTGCATTATTGTAATAATAATGTAAATATGAAGAGTCATAGGTGATAGGAAGAGTCATATGTTAAGGAAGACCAATAGTCATTATGATTGTATTTGTGCACCTTTCATGTTAATGCAATACACATCAGTGGAGTTACATTTTCTTCCAATGCCTAGCCTGGAAATGATATTAGAGCTGGGATAACTCAAAAATTTTTATTCTTTGGCATTTTCTTCCTTCCACTCATGCAGAAAACACTTCCCAACTCTCTACGTATCCATTTTCTTTCTCATCAGCCTCTCTAGTTGATTTTATGATTGATGTGTTAGTTTGTTGAACCCGACCTTAACCAAACACTGCATGCACCCCTCACATTGGTCAAAAAATTTTGGTCACTGGTAAAAACCCTAATCCATACGCTTGTCAAATTTTGAGTTATTATCTGTCCAGGTTCATAAAATTTGTTGTTGTCATTCCATTCCATTGATGTTGTTGTAATCTGAATGGAATGGATTTCTAGTAAGTGAGTAAAGTGACCATCTATGGAAACCCTATGCCCAACCTAACAGTGGTTCACACACATTCCTCACTCACACCAAATAATGGGACTCTCACATGCAACCCTCACACACAACTCTATGCGAGCTCTAATCTCTTTGACCACTCAACTGAACCTTGGCATCAATTGCACTTCGCGGGCTCCACTAGTATCTCTCTTACAGTGGTACTATGTGGGATGCAATGGAGTATTTTTTTTTAAACTATATATATGCTTCATTCATTAATCCAAAGAAAATTTTCAAAACATAAATTATCATTCTTTCATGTGATGGCAATTGCTCAGTTAGAATGGATTTTTCACACAAAGTCTAAAATCATTCAGGTCTACCAACGTCAGATAGTATGCATGAAAACACGTGTAATTACAATGTCTAGTATCTTCAAATTAAAATTTAAGGAAGAGGTGGCCACGTAAAAGTCAGGTCTAGCTTCTTCGGCTTAACATTTTACTACGAGGATAAACACATGTAATTACAACATGTTCGAGATTTTTCTCCTTGAAAGAGTTTGAATGTGAAAAAATCACGTCATGAGGGAACACATATTGAAGTGATTCATCCTCTTGGTTACAAGAATAGTCTAATCACAACTCACCCACATCACCCTTTTGGTACCAATATGTAATAGATTAGCTACTACATGAGTTTTTCATTTTTTTCCAAGACCTGGAAAATATCAGAGTTGATTAGGAAGTTGTGTGCGAAAAAATATTTTTAGACTTGCAAGATATCTGATGCCTTGAATATTGAGATCAAGAGAGTTTTGTTTTCATACATGGGATGCATAAATAAGAATCTTAGAGGCAATGGGGTTGGTATAATCACCATCAAAGATACGATCTTCATTGTACCCATTGCATAAGGAATGTGTCACATGAAGCGAATGACTGTAGAGTTCCATGGAATAAGATCAAAGAAGACATAAAGAATCAGAAAAAAGACAAAGGTAAAACTTCAGAACAAGTGAAAGGTAAATCACCTCCTCATTAGGTTGTTTCCCATTGCAATATATGAGTAACTGAAGAATTTTTTAACACTTCATTTGCATCTTGGGGAGATTCATGGCTTCTTGACATAGGTACAACCTCCCACATAACATTTTGAAGAGACTTCTTCGAAGACTTTGATGATAATGTAGATGACGTAGTGTATTTTATAGATAGATGAAGTCTCAAACCTTCAGGAATGGGAACTAACGAGAATAAGTTTCCCGGACTCTTGGATTTTCCTTTTCATAATGTACTCTATCTTTCTGAGATGAAAAGGAACTTGTCCCTTGTGCACATTAGGTAGAAATTCCACTCTATTCATATGTTCAGTGAAAAGTTGAAATACAAAAGGATTCTGACAACATGGTTGTCATTACTAGAATGGAAGATGGAAGACCATTGAAAATGAAAGCAACATATGACCATACACAAAATGTTGCATACCTATCTCATCACGATGTAGGTATAATGCAATCTAGTCTTTTATGACATGTTAGAATTGGCCATATTAGTTATGAAAATCGTCGTTTGTTGCGAAATAATGGTGTTTCTGTTTTACTTATTATTCCTAGGAAATTGAAGCAATGTGATGCTTGTATCCTTGGAAAACACAACAAACAACCATTTCATAATTCTACTTCCAAAGCATGTAGAAAACTTGAACTGATTCATTTTGATTTGTGTGGCCCTATGCTTGTTCCTTCTACAAATGGCAATATATATATCATGACTTTTATTGATGATTACACTAGAATGTGTTGGATGTACTTGTCAAAAGATAAATCACAAGCTTTTGAAACCTTTAGAAATTTTCATGTATGGATTCAAATTGAAGCTTGGTTTCATATTGTATCTCTTTGAACTAACAATGGAAGAGAATATACATATAATGAATTTGAAAGCTACCTTTGCCAACATGGGATCAAATATCAAACCACAGTTCCATATAATCCACAACAAAACGGTGTGGATGAAAGAACGAATATGACATGAGCCTAAGTATGGTAATTTCCATGATGTTTTTCAAGAATGTTAAATTGATGTTTTGGGATGATACAATTATATATGCAGTTTATGTCAAAAACAAGTGTCCATTTCATTGTCTTAAAAACAAGACTCCATATGAAATGTGGATGGCCGCATGCCTTCGGTGAGGCATGTAAAGGTCTTTGGTTCCACCTCATATGCCTTGATTCCCAATGAGAAAATAAGCAATATTGATGCAAGTATTCATAAGTGCATCTTCTCGGGGTACTCAAATACCACCAAGGGATATCGTCTTTATGATGAGACAAACAAGAAATTCATCCTTTCCAAAGATGTAATATTTCTTGAATCCTCCAAGAAATATGAAGTTGTTGAGAGGCATCTTGATCATCTAAACAGATTTACTCATGTAAATACATATCATGAATTTGATTATGAGATTCCACATCTTGAATGGGGGGTCCCTATCTTGGGTCAATCTCTGGAATATCCTTTTGAAGCACCAGCTTCCCCACATGAAGAAGTTCTTTCCACTTCATCAGAACCTGAAGCTCATTTGGATGATATGATCGAGAGGATTGAAAAGCTTAGCCTTGATGAGAACACAACACCATATCAATCATTTGAGCAACCTGGACCATCTAAAAAACATCCACCAAAATGGCTCACAAAAACTCTTGAAAATGTTCATCTTGACAAGGTTAGAAAGACATGAACCAAAAGTTCCTCAAGATAAGATGGAAGTAATGAAGATAATTCAAACTCATGAGATGTACATGACATGGATGTTTCATATGATTGTGAGTTGAAATTATCTACTAACCTTGAACCGAATTCCTTTGAAGAAGCCACTTCTCATGATGAATGGAAATAATCCATGCATACGGAATATGGTGATCTTATCAAGAATGGAACATGGAAGTTGGTGGATCCTCCATTTGAAACCAAACCAATCGGCTATAAGTGGGTATTCAAGAACAAGTACAGATCAAATGGCTCACTTGACAAGCAAAAAGAAAGGTTCATGGAAAAATTATTTGCATAGAAAGAAGGTGTTGATTATGAGGAGAAATTCCCCCCCACAACAAAATGGGCTACCATCTGTACTCTATTTTCCATGGCATCATAGAATGGATGGAAAATTCATCAAATGGATGTGAAGACTACTTTCTTGAATGGAGACTTGAAATATAATGTTTTCATGTTTCAACCAGAAGACTTTGTTTTGAAGAGATAAGAACATAAGGTATGCAATCTCATCAAATCCTTATATGGCTTGAAACAAGCACTGTGAGCATGCTATGAAAAATTAACCGAGCATCTTCTGAAACTGAATTTCAAGCATTTAAATCTTATCGACACAACTTTGTTTGTCAAGTAAGTTGGAAAAATTGTTGTATATATGGTAGTATATGTAGATGATTTGTTGATAACAAGGAACAATGATAGATACATTGCATCCATAAAGAAAGAGTTGAAGAAAGGCTTCGAGATGGCAGATTTGAGACATCTTCACTACTATTTGGGCGTTGAGGTGATTCAAAATCCAAGGTACATATTCATATACTAGAAGAAGTACATTTGAGAATTGTTGAACAATTTTGGCATGGTTGAGTGCAATCTTGATTCTATTCCAAATGGAACATAATTTGAAACTCACATTAAAAGAATGGAATGAATTTGAGGATGCAACCAAGTATATATAGCTTGTGGGAACTCTTATTTATCTTATTACCACTAGACCAAACATTTCATTTGTTGTTTGGATTATTTCCAGGTTCATGTAAAATCCTTCCGAAGGACATTGGTCTATTGCAAAACAAGTTCTAAAATACTTGAAAAGAACTTAAGATTTTGGACTCAGGTACTCTAAGGTGAATGATTTCATCCTGATCGGATATTCTAATTCATATTTTGTTGGGGATAAGGAAAATGGAGTGTCGACTTCAGGCTATCTCATGAGTCTTGGATTAGTAGTTGTCTCCTGGAGATCACAAAAACATTCAGTTCATGTAGATTCCACAACAGAGGCAAAATATGTGGCAGTTGTAGAAGCGACGAAGAAGATTGTGTGGCTCAAGAAAATACTTGAATATTTGTAGGCGAAACAAGTGAATTCTTCTCCTCTTCTAGTTGACAATACTTCAACAATCAAGTTGGCCAAGAATCACAGATTCCATGATTGAACTAAGCACATCAGCACAAAGTATCACCTGATTCGATATCATGTAGAAGCCAAGACTATTCACTTGAGACATTTTTCCACAAATGAGAAAAGTGTAGACAGCTTCACCAAAGTGCTTGGAAGAGAAAAATTTGAAGAGTTCATAATGATGCTTGGACTCACAAACACTCCTTCGTATTAGGGGGGGATGTTAGAAACATAATCCTTGGGATTTTTTTATTGTAATAATAATGTAAATACGGAGAGTCATAAGTGATAGGAACAATCATCAGTTAAGGAATACCAATAGTCATTCTAATTATATTTATGCACCTTTCATGTCAATGCAATACACATTAGTGGAGTTACATTTTTTTCCAATGCCTAGCCTGACACCAAGTTTGACCATTGTAAGCATTTTTCCAACGCCTCCCATTATGCAAAACCCTAGTTTTATTCTTCATCCAAGAAAACACATTTAAGGTGGTGAAGCTCAAGAGTGAATGACCCCCCTACTACTACACCATGTAAATGAGTCCAACAAAACTATCAACTCATCGAACATGTTTGCATGGGTTACAACTCGTAGCTTAGAGACATTCTAGGATAAAGGAAACATTGGTACCAAAGGCATAAAAAACACATTGATCATCATAATTGCATTATGTAATATCAAACAAGTGTGTTTAGGCATTGTGGAGATGAGAACATTGTCCATGCACTTGCAAGGTATTATTATAGCAAGATTTGCCTCACCATTGCTATCTTGCACATAGGGCCTTTTTCCATTTCCCTCTGCAGACATTTCATCCCTTTTTTGATGAATCCAGAGCTAAAAATGTACATTTTCCCACATATACGCTCCCTAACTGCTATGCAAGATGCATATACGCTTGTTTCTCCATTACAGATTGTGTATATCGAGATTTGTGCCAGAAAATATAAAATGAGGTCGGGTTTCCATGTCATGACAAAATATTTCTAATCCTTGGCCTTCCATATACTGGAAACGTTCTGACTTGGCCCTTTAGTTGCATTCTGAAGGCTATAAGAGCACAATTTAGAACTATGGAAAAAAAGGAGAAAGCATTCAACTTTGAGAGAAAAGTTACTTAGGAGAAATTACTTCATATTGAGTATGCATCCCTTTGTCCCTCAAGTTTGAACACAATGTTCAGCCTCCAAGCTCTTACCTTATTATTGAGAGGACCTCTTTGCCTCTTTCTCATGATCTTGCCTTTGGTGGAGGATTGAAGTGGTGGGGACCCAGTTGGAAGGAACTTGGTTTCTTGGTTTCGAACTGCACCGACACAGAAGTTTGTAATGTTGACACTTCTACTGATCAATTATTAATAGAAATACTCCTTTCCCGTCCTATTGGTATCTTGCAAATATATGACTATTATACATGGGCATGTTTGTAATGTTTATTAATGGATTATGCTATCTAATGTGCTAACCCCTTTTGTATCATCACTATATACTTTCTTTTCTTGTTTGTTGATAACTTCTCATAGGTATAAAGCTTTGGGTCAAAGTTCTCAACGGTGGAACATCATCAAACATTGGATCGAGGTAGGTCTCTTTCTTATATTTCACATTAGTTTATATAGCATATGTTGGAATTGAGTTGATTTCGGCAGTAATACTTGTCTTTTGTCGTTTACCCTTGACCATAGAGAGTTTTTCCCTTGTAACGAAAATGGTGACTCCACTGGGGAGAGATCTTCCTTCTAAGGGTTGAAGTATTTTTTCTTCTTACATTGCTCTTTTTCCTTTGTGTTTCTTGTCATATCACTGCTTGACAGATCCTATTCACTTTGAGTTTGAGTTTTCATCCTTTTACCCTTGCCTTCCCTTTTTTTATAGCATATACACCCCTTTTTCCCTGACAGTCGTGTATACACGCTTGTTGTCTCACTGCAAGAGGCGTATATATGCTTTGTTCTTCTGAACCATCGCATATACCACTTCCCCTTGCTTGTTTGCTTGGTTGAGTGATTGCTAGGTAGGATTTAAAGATTGATGAGCCTTCTTAGGTCTCTGTAGTGCTTGTTGAGATTATCTGGGATGACAAGAAGCTTGTTTGGAGTTGAATTTTCAGGCGTAGTCTTTCTCTTTGTTTTCTATTTTTAATTCGTCCTTGGTTTCTGGGTTGTTTGCTTGGTTGTATGGTATTCTACTTGAGTTACTTCTTTTATACACTGTAGAATTCATCTTTCAAGTTGCTTAGAAGTCCATGCATTTTCTTTTTAGAATATTGAAAATACAAAAAAATAGGCATTTTGCATTGGTTGGCATTTTTGTCTTTGAATTTTTTCATTAGCTTAGCACATGTAGCGAAAGATCGTATTTTACTTCTAGATTGCAAATTTGAAATTGAAGACTGCACTGTTTTTATTAGCATATCATTCATTGAAAAGTTAAAGATAGACTTTGCATTATATCCATATTTATTTTCTAGCAGAGTCATAACACCATAAGTTTCACCTCCATACCTTTCTGAGTAACCACGACCAATAAAATTTACGCTTTAAACTAAAATTGATTAGTCATGATTTTATTTTTATTTTTAGGGTGCACAAACTAGCTTAGGATTTAGTGCCTTGGAATAGGATTTTTTGAGTAAACTTCTCCAAGGAAATTAAATCAACATATGTGTCTTAGACAGGGAGTTGATAAGTCCATTATATAATTGGTAATATCAGGAGGCTCCGCTCACATCAAAGTTAATCACGAGGTCGTGCAAAGTTAGTTGAAGGGATAACCCCTGGATACTCACCTAGCATCAGAGATATTTCTGTGGATTTATTTGTATTTGGGAATCTTGTTAGTGCCCATACCTCTGTGAGAGGTGGTGCTTTCAAGGTTTCGGGCTTTGCTACCCTACCCATACGATGATCCGGACTTACGACTGCTCGCATGTGAATCGGTTATAGAATGGATTATTAGTTGCTTGACTTAGGTATATCATAGGTTACTTGCAGGGGTTATTCTTCTTGTACCCTGAGTCAGATAAGGGTCGGACAACACACAACCTTTATGGAGGATTACCTCTCTGGGGGGATCTGACCGACTGGTTGTTAAGCCCATGAGGGCCCTTATAACTGATTATGTTACTTCCAAACTTTAGTGGGGAGTCTCAAGTCCCTCTTGGACGAGACATGCCTTCTTTAGCGAGGGAGAACACTCAACCACTTTAGCCCGTTTGCATGCATATTGGTCATTTGACTTTTTGGTATGCTCTTTGATCATTAGTTGACCATAGGATTTCGTGCTGGGTCTTTGTTATCATTGATAGTGGAGTTCTTTTTTCTCCTTCATTTACTGCTACCCCCCCCCATGATGCTCATGGGGGAAAATCTGTTCGTTTTTCACAATGGTATGTAGAACTACAATGCTCAGTCCACACCTTGGGTCTCTAGCCATTTTTCTGTTGATATGCCTTCCCCCATGAAGCCCTCTCCCTGACTCACATATATGAATCCTAACATTGGACCCTGGGGGCACCATGGCTCCGATGACTACTTCTTCGTTTGATATGAGTCGTGTCCCCGTGGGAGGTTGGAACCTTCCTCCCTATGGATCCAATACTAGCTATGCTCTTTCAGGAGCCAGTACTCAAATGGGTGCCTATCCCACTTATTACCCCCCACCCATGTATCTTTCGTCCACCATGTCAATTCCTTCAAACACTTTTTCCATGACAGGTCCTCAATTACCACCAGGTCTTTCATATGGAGAGAACCAGTTTTACGGTTTGGGCTACCCTCTTTATGGGACCCCTTCACAAGGGGGCAACATATATACTCACTCGAATAATCCTTATCCAACCTCAGTCTCTCCACAGACCCCAGTGACGATGCCCGTCCAAACCTCAACAGACTATTTTGGCATGAACCAACACCTTTCTGGGCTAGGGCAAGAGGTACACCAAGATCCTGCCTGGCTTGCAATTTTTCAGAATCCATCTTTCCCCGAAAAGTGGACTCAAATGCCACCATCAATCGCCAGCCCAGTCACCGTTAGTCATATTGGTGCTCCATCTCCAACCCTTGCCAGTTATGTCGGAGATGGGTCGACTTCTTCTACCAACTATGTCGACAACTTGCCCCCAACCTCTACCAATTATGTCGAGGGAACCGTTCTTTTTTCCCCGAATCATAGCCATGTCACATCTCCCGCCTTGATTCATCATACAGGAGACGACTCTCTTTCCCCTGCTAGTTACATTGAGAAGCCCAAACGCCTCAGACGTAAGCCTAAATTCTTTTGCAGGACTTGCGAAGGAAGTCACCTTACTCGTTTGTGTCCTATTACTGTCGAGATACCATAAGTGTGGGGCTCACCCAAAAGCCCTTCGAATTCTGAGGCATTCATGGTTTCTCTTCACACCACTCCTCCCTTGATCGTCTCAGTGGTTCCACTGACGCAATCTTCTCCCGACCTCACCCCCTTTGTTAAGGGTGAAGCGTCTCTTGCCCCCATTACTATGCATCCTCTTCAACCTATAATTGAATAAGTGGCCACACCAATGCAATATCTGGTCAACCCTACTCTCCTTGAGTAGAATGACACACCTTTCAACTATTTCATCAACATTCCACACCCTCCCCCTTCTGAACAAGAGAGATTTATTCTTCCCCTGAATGCTCTCCCTCCAAGTCCTGACAAGGTTCCTTTTGATTGGGATGACCTGATGGGACATCCCATTCCCCCACCTATGTCTTTTCCATTAAGAGACATTATTCGAACCATCACAGAGACTGTATCCTCCATTAGCACCTTCTCCTCCTTGACTTGGAAAGCCTTGGGTTTTCCCAAGCTATTGTTAGCTATTCGCAGGATACTTACTTTCAACATAAGGTCGAGATGGGAGCCTTGGCATACCCCTTTACATGTTGATTAGACTCCCAATAACAAGTCTCAGTTAAGCTCTTTTCCGACTCGTCCAAAAACTTAAAAGATCGCCGAGTGAGTTGTTCCTTTCACACTTGTTAAAATTGGATTTGAAAGATCGCGAGTCCTAGTTAAGCTCTTTTCCGACTCGCTATCAAAAATAGAAAATATTGTCGAGTGAACTTGTCTTTTTCAAACTCATAAATTGGATTTGAAAATACATCTATTTGGCACAAGTTTACCCCTTTTTCACACCAAGTAGACTAAAAGATATAAAAAAAGGACATTTTTTGGCATTAAGTTGTGATTGCATCTCATGCCCTCGCTTTTTGTATTGAGCCTTTAGCCGGTTCTCGCTTTGCGTTATAAACCGTTGCCTAAGTAGTTTGCATCCTCAACCAAGCAGAGCCTTGTTTTTATCCTTCACAATTTGACACCCCATACCCTGGAGGGAATATCTCCGCGAGTGTCTGTATCCCGCATGCATTTCCTTGCATTGAGCATAGGTACGTTCTACTGTTGGAACCAGTTTTTCTTGCTTGTGACACTCATTCCCTCCTCTGTATCATAGCATTCATTTGTTATGAAAAAATAAAAAAAGACGGGAGGAAAGGGAATACTATATTGTAATTGGCAGCACTCGTGTCGCCTTTGAACAGAGAATAAATTTATTGAGTCTGTGTGTCATCATAATTTTGGGTTTAGCATGGCCTTAGGAAGTTGATCTCACTACAGATTTTTCTCTACTGACTAGTTACTCTTCCAGTCCCTATAGAGAACATTATTGATGCCTCCTACATCCAATTGTCACATCATTGAGTCCATGTTGTTGGAGTTCACCATATGTCTCATGCTCTTGTTCAGAGGATGTCTGTCAACCTATGTCGACCACTCCTCAGAAATATTGACTTTGCATGTTGGCCATACCCTCAGTTTGTCTCAGAATCACATCATACTTTGGTCTTATCATGCACCCTGGCCCTAGTTTCATCATTGGTAGGTCACCTTGAACCCAACAATCGACATTTCATCATTGGTCATTGACTGGGTGGTTTCCCTTGTGTTCGACGGCAAGAAATCTATTTACACTTTGGGATTTGTGTAGTGTCTTGGATGCCATTAGCCTTATTGGTGGTTTCCTCGCCTTTGTCAGGAGTTTTTCATCATTGGCTGCTATTCATAGGGTCCTTTTCATGTACTGCTTGCATTTGGCACATGCGAAAGACACACAGGGTCGTTGGTTTGTGAACATGTTCTTTGTCCGATCTCCACCAAATCATGAATCTCCTGCTTTGTTCCTCGTGTTGATTGATGAGAGATGCCTCAATTCTCTCCTTTCAACGAGTCTCCTTCCATTGACTTCAGCTCATTTATTATGGATATGAGACCTAGAGTTTTATGAGTACCTTGAGGCTTGCAGTCATTAGTGGCAAGCTCTCTCTTCATTCATAGATGGGAATACATCAATGTCTCCTGATCAATGGATCTCTCAAGTGTTTGACACCAACTCCTTTATTCACATTTGTAGGGATGTAATCGGTGCCTTGATACCTACTTTCATTATCGATAGGTTGTCTCGCGTTTGTTAACGATATACTTCAATGACTGGTAATCAAACGATGTCTCATCGTGTTCGACCTAAACTCATTTATTCACATGATGTAGACTTGCACCATTGGTGGATAGTGTAGAAGACTTGAAGAAATTACTATGTGGTCGCAGCTTTCCTGAGCTGTTGCTTCCATTTCATTGGACCAATACATTTTTTACTTCAGTGATCATGGGAGATCAGATTGTACTACATGGTATACAAATATCTTCAGATTGATTTTTGAGACTGGTTTCACTGGGCCTTGTTTGTGACTATGACTTAGCATATAACCGCATTTGTATTTGCCTATTCATGGCCATGAACACTTGTTTGGTATATTTTTCACATGGATCTGCATTGTATTCTTGGCAGCCATGTATGCAAAGTCAGTGCATAATGTAATGAGCAATTGAGTTCGTCCAACTGGTTCTCTACCACTCCACTTCTGGGTTATTTATAATGTATTTTGGTCATCGCAGATACTCCTATGATCTCACACATTAGGGGGCATCTGTTATAGCAAGATTTGCCTCACCATTTCTATCTTGCACACAAGGCCTTTTTCCATTTCCCTATGCAAACTTTTCATCCATTTTTTTATGAATCCAGAGCTAAAAATGTACATTTTTCCACATATACACTCCCTAACTACTATGCAAGATGCGTATACGCTTGCTGCTCCATTACAGATCGCGTATATCAGGATTTGTGCCAGAAAATATAAAATGAGGTTGAGTTTCCATGTCACGACAAAAGATTTATGATCCTTGGCCTTCCATATACTGGAAACATTCCGACTTGGCCCTTCAGTTGCATTCTGAAGGCTATAAGAGCACAATTTTGAACTATGGAAAAAAAGGAGAATGCATTCAACTTTGAGAGCAAAGTTACTCTGGAGAAATTACTTCATATTGAGTTTGCATCCCTTTGTCCCTCAAGTCTGAACACAGTGGTCAGCCCCCAAGCTCTTCCCTTATTATTGAGAGGACCTCTTTGCCTCTTTCTCATGAGATTTCCTTTGGTGGAGGATTGAATTGGTGGGGACCCAGTTGGAAGGAACTTGGTTTCTTGGTTTCGAACCATGCCGACACAGAAGTTTGTAATGTTGACACTTTTGCTGATCAATTATTAATAGAAATACTCCTTTCCCGTCCTATTGGTATCTTGCAAATATATGATTATTATCCATGGGCGTGTTTGTAATGTTTATTAATGGATTATGTTATCTGATGTGCTAACCCCTTTCGTATCATCACTATATACTTTATTTTCTTGTTTGTTGAGAACTTCTCGCAGGTATAAAGCTTTGGGTCAAAGTGCTCAACGATGGAACATCATCAAATGCTGGATCGAGGTAGGTCTCTTTCTTATATTTCACATTAGTTTATATAGCATATTTTGGAATTGAGTTGATTTCTGTAGTCATACCTGTCTGTTGTGGTTTACCCTTGGCCATATAGAGTTTTTCCCTTGTAATAGGTATACATTTCCAGGTTTGACCATCAAATCCATTTTTATAATGCCTTTTATTACACAAAACAATAGTTTCCTTCTGTGTTTGATAAAACAACTTTAGTTTGGTTAATCTCATGGGTGAATGAAACCCTTAGTGATACTCCATGTAGATAAATACAATGGAATTGACTACTGATTGATCCATGAGTCGTTTTCATTTTATCATGAGTTGAAAGTCATAGCCTAGAGCCATTCATGGATAAAAGCAACATTGGTCCTTAAGGCATAAAAAACACATCAAGCATATGAATTGCATTCATATGCTCTTTCAAGTGTGTTTGAGCATGGCAGAGTTGAGAACATTCTCTATGCATTTTCAAGGAAACCATTTCCAAGTTTAACCATCATATGCATTTTAAATTTCCCGCCACTACACAAAATACTAGTTTTCTTCTTTGTTTGAGATAACACCTTTATGGAAATAACTTCTCATGGGTAAATTGTGACCCTAGTGATAATCCATGTAGATGATTCCAAAGGAATCGATGACTCATTGATCTATCAACTCATTTGCATTTTATCACGAGTTAAAACTCACAACTTGGAGCCATTTAGGGACAAAGGAAACATTCATCCCAGGGGTATAAACAACATATTGAGCATTAGAATTTCATTATGTGACCTCTAGTAGTTTTGTTTCACATGGCAGAGGTGAGAACAATGTTCATGTGCTTCTGCGTTAGCCATTTCCAAGTTTGATCCTAGTTTTATTCTTCATCAGAGAAAACACCTTTAGGGTAGTGAAGATCATGGGTAAATGACACCCTTAGTGCTACTCCATGTAGGTGATTACAACAAAACTATTGAATCACCAATCCATGGGCCCATTTTCATTTTATCATGAGTTGTACAACTGATGACCTAGATCCATTCAAGGACAAAGGGAAGATTGTTGTGGAGGGCATAAAAAACACATCAAGAATTGGAATTTCATTATTTAAGCTCTTGAAGGTGTGTTTTGGAATGGAGGAGGTGAGAACACTATCCACTTATTTTAAAGGTATCCATTTCCAAGTTTTACCATCAAATTCATTTTTCTAATCCCTCCCACTACATAAAAGACTAATTTTCTTCTTCATTCGAGAAAACACCTTTAGGGAAATAAAGTTCATGGGTGAATGATTACCCTAGCACTAATATGTGTAGACAAGTGAAACATAACTAATGACTCAATGATTTATGGGTCCATTTTCATTTTATTGCAAGTTCTAACTTGTGACCTAGTTCCATTTAGGGACAATGGAAACTTTGGTCATGGGGGCATAAAAAACACACCAAGCATTAGAATTGGATTTTGTAAGAATTAGAAGGTATATTTGGGCATGAAATAGGAGAAAATTATATCCATATTAATATGATGAAATAATTTCAAAATTTGACCATCAAATGCATTTTTCCAATGCCTCTCATTGTGCAAAACCCTAGTTTTATTCTTTGTCCAATAAAACACCTTTAGTGTAGTGAATCCATTAGATGAACAATGCTACTACACTACTCTATGTAGATGATTCCAATGGAATATATGAATCTTCAAATCATGGGAACGCTTACATTTTATTCTGATTTGCAACACGTGACCCAAAGCCTTTCAAGGAGAAAGGCAACATTGGTCTCGATGGCATAAAAAACACACTAAGCATCAGAATCACATTTTGTGGGATTTCATAAGTGTGTTTGGGCATGGTGGAGGTGAAAATGTATTCACATTCTTTTGGGAGCATATAAAGAATATCGATCATTTAAATTACATTCCTTAAGCTCCAACAAGTGCATTTGTGCATGGCAGAGGTGAAAATGTGGAAGTTTCAATTAATAATCAGTCACGATCAAAACAATAAAATAAGCGCTACCTATAGGAAATGTTGAGTTGAGGCATTTTTGTTATATAATCTTGATTTTTTTATTGCCTATTTTATAATGTTACATAAATGAAATGGACAACATTCTTGTAGTGATTTCATTTAGTGGTTTGACTCATGAGATGGTTCACGATGGTAACTCACTGATTTGTCTATGCCTATTTGCAATCATTTTTTTTAAAGTAGTTTTTTTCTAACTCTAGTTCCTTTGAATTTTAAAAATAGGAGCAAAGAGATACTATAGTTTTTTTAGAGCCTCCTACCACCTTAGGTTCCATTAGACAACCCCAAATATAGATATTATCATCATGATGATTCATTGATTGGTCTATGCATCTTAAGAATTTATTTTAAAGTTATTTTTTCTTAACTTTAGTTTCTTTGACTTTGAAAAACATGAATAGAAAACTACTACATGTTTGCAAGAGTGTAACACCTATCATGAAACACTATGCAATCATAGTCACTTAACATAAGCCACATGCTTTAAGAGATTTGTTTTACCATGATTTTTTTGCTCTTATAGATGGAGTAACCTACAACCTATTCATTTACATTTGTCCATTGTTTGAATCTAAATAATAGGATGAGATAAGTAATAAGTTAACTTTAAGATTTAAATATTTAAAGAGATACATAACAAAATACCAAGTAAAATACCTCCTCCTTGGTTTGTTGAAGTTGATCTTTTGTAATGCATTCCAACGAGTAGTATGAATATACCTCCAAGAGTTCTTTTCCCACTTGCCTAGAGTGAACAAAAGATAACCTCCTAGCTCCAATAAAACTTTTGGTCTCTTGGTCCTCCATGCCCGTGACTCCAAGAATAGCAATGCACATACGCTTTAAGAATATTGTCACAAGAAACATATCTTCCAAAAATTATCCAAACTCTCCACAAGCTCCAACATATCCACCCCCTAAACACCACTTCCTCTTCCTATTTACTAAGTTTCCATACCCCCTTCTCCAAGTCTCCTCAACGACCTTGATTATTATCCATCAACCTCCCTCATCTAGATTTTTGGGAAAAAGTTAAAATTATCTTATAAATGCAACTTGAAAATTTTCCTCAAAATTTATGAGAACCCACCATACTCATTTAATTCATCATACCAACAAATCAAAGTCAAAGAAGGCATCTAATGCTACTAGATATTTATGTATCAATATAATTTACATAATCATTAAACCATTCAATTAAAAAATTAATAGCCTAGTTTAGTAATTAATACATCAATTAATTGTATTACTATACATGCATAGAGTATGCATGTGTAGCTAGCATACACATAAATTATGCATGTACCCGTTTTCAACAATCACTACATTTAATGCATAGTTCCTCTATGTTCACATCAAAGCATGCAAGATGACAAATCAAGTGGACGCGTCATTCAATAATTTTAACTAACAAAATTACAATAATTCATCAATAATTGATCATCACACTTAAAATATATAAAGGGAATGAAAATGAGTATTTTAAACATGGTAGGAACCAAGCAAAGAAATAAGAGGCATATTTAAATCCCAAGAAACATTCTCAACAAAATTTGAGTCATTGTTCCTCCCTAACCTACTTCCATCTTTCACATCTTATTATTTCTTTTGTTGGACTATGATGGAGTGTCAACTAAATTTACCTGAATCCATATAGAACCCAGAAGTGGAAGTGTCGACCAAGATTCCCTAGCAAAAAACTAGTAGTCGCCATCACACGTCTAAGGGGGCGTGGCTTCACAAATCCCTCCCAGGACTCCAGGTTTTAGAGGATAAATGGTGGGCAATACCTCCACCCCTCATGATACAAATAGGGTCAATAGGATACTCATTGGGAAATACCTCCACCTTTCTTGATAGAACTAGGGTCAACACCCTATATCGAGCTACATTGTGCAATTATTCTTCTTAGAATCACGTCATCAAATAACCACTCAAGGCAAGTTGTGCGTCTTGTTAAAACCACACTTACCACAAATCATAGAAATATTTGAAATCATAAATTAGATAATAAGTAAAACTTATAGCATATTCTATCTTTCGGATGTCTATGGAATCTAGGTTATCTAATCACTATAGTCATTTGGTTATTACATAGCTCATTGACCTGTAGATTAGCTTAGGGACACTCATATCCTTGTAGATACATCACAATTTCATATGAGAATATATATTTGTATTGGCATTCAATTAATAAATGTATGCTTATTTACACCATGCCTCACATCTGTTCTACATTAACAACAAAATTTCGAACTGTTATCCATGTATTGAAATTCCACATTTAGATTTTCATGTTTAAACATATCACATAACTATCATTATCATAAACATATAAAATTAAAAATAGTATTATGCAACACATAAATAGATCCAGATATATAGATCTCAAATGCCTATATTAGTCTAACTAAGCCCACTAAGCAAAGAAATACTAAGATGAATAAAATATAAGTTCTAACTACCCAAGGTCAAAATATGGGGCATTAAATACACCCACCCTTCAAGAAAATTTGTCTCTAAGTTATGGTCACTCACAATATAAGGAAAAGTCATAACACAACTTCTATGTGTCTTCCCCGAAAACAAACCCTGTGCTATATTGGTTTGAGTGGACCTTCACTTGATTATAAACATGTTGAGGCTATTAATATATTGATTATGACAACCCCTATTTAGTAGGCAACTTACTATATCCCTACTCTATTTTATTACTACCTATAATTTAATTAATGAAAATACACACTTCTCTTATATATTTATTCTTCTTAAGTTCTATATAGGACCCCCGTATTTAAAGTGTAATCTACTATTTTTATCACCAATTAGAACCTTATCTCGTCATTAGTTCTCTAGTTAAGTGAATCTTATATTGAGTTTGATATAAATTTTAGTAAGTCATAAATACAATCCCACTTGAGATATTTTGATAATTATAAACAATTATTATTGACTTTGATTATCACTCTAGCTTAACAAAACATATGTCATCACTCATGAGATTGCCACACAAAAAATTTCCATGCCTAGGAACATTGACTAAGACATTGTTAACTGATTGTCATGTGGTGTCATCACTTCATGGTTTGTTTGGTCATTGTCCTTAATCTCACTCTTTTCTTAAGTCATATAAATTAGATCTTAGCCAAGTTAATTGTTGAGTATAAGATTATCTTTATCGTAGTCGAGGCACATCATGCTTTCTATCAACAATTCACTATTACAAATGTGCCTAACATAAAGATCACCATGTTGACACATGGGTTAGTGAACATCTTATATCAAGAAAAACAATTACTATAAGGGTTCATTCCAAAATATTTAGTCACTTGTCCTTAAGGTATTCTCTTCTCACCAACTTCATATGTCTCAAAATTATATCCTTTATACCTACATAATACTTACCAACCAACCTCTATCTCTTTTCTTATCCATCTTCAGCACTTTCAAATTATTCCCCCTCACTATGAAAGAAGTTTAACAATGGGAATCATGTGCTCATCATTCCTCATCTAGATTTATTTTATTTTAAACATAGTTTCTTCATAGGGAAAAAATCTTCTTAGAGAACAAGTAGTTGCTAGACTGGCTAATGCATCTCAAGATGTGTGCTCCCATTTAATTCACCCTTCCCACAGGGACTCGTGAATAATAATCCTAGACACTCTATTAGAATATATGATACTAATAAATTTATTGGTGAAAGCACTACCCTTCCCCAAAGGGAAACCCTCTCTTCACAAAGTGTTATATCCGAAGCACATCAACCCCTTTTATGGTGCTCTCTTCATGTTTTGTTCTTAATCAACTAGAATTAGTTAAGGTACCTGTCACTCATCTTACTAAAGTTACAGAACTTTAACAAGATATACTTGAACTCCACTCATCTAGTTTATAAACAATATATATCCACTTTCCATAATAATAGTAAAATAAATGTGAATATTCAAGCTAAGTTGATAGAAGACATTGTTATACAATGAGGAGGTTTTAAAAATAACTTTATTGAGTAAAATTGCATGAGAATTTGATTTCTTCACACTATCCTAGATTCAAATTCCTTGATAAATAAACATAATAATAACAACCCAATTTTTTTAACACCTATCATATAATCTATGGGAACCATCATTGATCTCTACTTAAGATATAAAAACACCAAAACAAGTTAAAACTTGTTTTTCTCTTTATGAAATCATTTGTTTGGTATCATGTAAGTCATTAGTTCCTCACCCATAGTGACCCACATTTATGGGTTCTTAGAAATGCTTTGGTTGGTCATATGAGGTAATGAAAACTAGAGGCACTTGCATTGTGCCCCTTAGTGTCCCTACAAAATCATACTTATGGATAAGACTTAACTTAGCATCGTCAAATTCTCCTTTGATTTATTTTTATTACATACACACACACAAAATATAATATGAACTTGCATTTCTTAGTTTTTAATTTCCAACCTTCACAAATTCACACAATAAGTTTTGAAAATACAAATAGGTGAAGTATGTCCCTTTAAATATTGTTAAATATTTTCATCAATAGATATATTATTTCCTCAGTGGGAAAACCTATCATAACTTAGCATGTCAACTAGTAGTGGAGACAACCATCACTGGTTGCTATATGCTAATGTGAGTTGACTCATCATTGTTATTCAAGGAAAACCATGCCACTTGAAATAACCCATTGGTGGTTTGTAAGGGGGAAAACTTATGTTCCTACCATATGCCTCTAGGTCTTAGGTCCTTAACCCGGTTCCTTATGTCCAAGGAAGATGAACTCTTATCCAAGCAAAAACAATTTTAGGTCATAATACAGGAGCAATTTGCGTCAAGATATATGTTTCCATATTATTATTATTATTATTTTGAGACAAAGGTAATTAACAAGAAAAAATTCTAAACCTATACATGTATAATGCTTTATGGAGTGGGTTATATATATATATATATATATATATATATATATATATATATATATATATATATATATATATTTGAAGAATTGGAGATAGTCACATATGAGTATTTCCATCATCTTTTCATAGAGGCCACACACTAATTTCTTCGGCAGCTTCCCATTTTGCACTATCTAGAAGTATCAATGCTACTATCCTTGTTGTTTTGGATGATGTTATCATGTTTCTATACTGCTAATTTTGGCATATACATATATTTGTTTTTTTTCTGGCTGCGGCCGGGATGGACTTTTTCTCACTGGATTGGCAATCACATATGAGTATTTTCACCGTCCTTTCATAGAGGTCACAGAGTAATTTCTTCGACAAATTTCCATTTTGCACTATCTGGAAGTATCAATGCTACTATCCTTGTTATTTTGGATGATGCTATCTTGTTTCTATACTGCTAATTTTGGCATATACATATCTTTGTTTTTTCTGGTTGCGGCATGGATGGTATTTTTCTCACTAGATTGGACTGCACATGTCCTCAAAACCTATATGATCACCATGTTTTTGTATATCGTGTAAGACTACTATACTCTCTTCTATTGACAGAAGTTTGACTCATTTGTATTATATATATACGACATAACTCTAACACGTGACAATATAATGTAAGCAAAGAGAAACAAAATGTGAAGTTAAATATAAATATCACATCAAACTATAAATTACATTTTACTTCTTTCCATAAAATTAAATAATTAAATTATGTTTATTGAATTATCTCTACATCTAAACTAATTATATATGTTGGACATGTAATCCTTGCAATTGCGTTACTTGTACCATTATTGTAAATATGGAGAGTTGTATGTGATAGGAAGAGTCACCCATTAGGGAACACCAACAATCATTTACGTTGTATTTATTAACCTATCATGTTAATGCAAATCACAAGTGAGTGGAGTTACGTTTTCTGTCACACTTGGTCTGACAGTGGTATTAGAGCACAAGTTAACTCAATTATCCCTCTTTGAATTTTTCTTTCCCCCAGCGTGTAGAAACACCTTCCTATATGTCCCTCTATTCTCTAGCACTCTAGTCAATTCTTTGTCTTTCTTATAAACTACTATACATTCCATTATGCAAAACCCTCCACCATTTTTTCTAGTATGCAAAACCCTAATACGCAAAATCCTAATTCGCGTAACTATCCACCATTTTCTCTCGCCGCCCCTTGTTGGTCAATATCATGAATATATCCAAAATAATATGCATGACAAATGATTACACAAAACCCTAATTGTTGAGGACCAATGCTCCACCACGTTTTCACACCACCCAAAAACTCTAATTTGACCTTCTCTTCACACCCACAAGTTTGTATGCTTTCTCTTCACACCCTAGCAAGTCTCTACAACTTCTCTTCACACCCCTATCATCCCTTGCCACACAAAGGTGATCAAATAGAATTAGTGTTTCTCCTAGTGATTTCAAGAATCAACTTCATATTGTGAACGATGAGGGTTATGTACAGAGTTTGGATTGAACTCATTTCATTTTGGTGTCTCTTTTGGTATTGATTGTGAGGTTGGCAACAATTTTAACACAAGCTATGAGGCATATATACACATGATTCACATGGTGGGGGCATTCTGAGTTCATCCATTCTTATATACACAGTATTGGTGTTGAGTTCAACCATAACTTAAATTCCCAAAGCCATCCTTGAGTAATGACAACTAAACATTGAGTTGATTATAATGTTCACCTTTACACATTGTATCTCTAGTTCTATAATTGTTTCTTTGTAAGCTTTGTGTCACTTGTATATAAGTCTACTAATTAGTTAACAAGTTTCTTACCACTACATGTGAGTGAAGGTAGTAGAATATGCATTCCACTAGTAGAAAAAGATAAATTTATGACTAAAAAAATGACTAAGTTTAGTCACATGACTAATGGTCATTTATTGTCGGTCATATATAATGCCACCAAATAAATGACTAAAAAAGTTTAGTCATTTATTGGTTGTTCTTGTTGGTGACTTTGGTCATAAATTTAGGAATTTATTTAGTCATGTATTGTTGAAAATTGGTCATTTATTTAGTCATTTGTGTTATCAACTGGTCATTTATTTAGTCATCTGCACTGCCAACTCGTCATGTATTTAGTCATTGTGTCGTTGATTTCTATCCATTAGTAATATATTTAGTCATTTGTGTCATCGATTTCCGTCCATTAGTAATATATTTAGTCATTTGTGTCACTGATTTCCATCCATTAGTAATATATTTTGTCATTTGTGTCACTGGTTTCCGTCTATTAGTCATATATTTAGTCATTTGTTTCACTGATTTCTGTCCTTTAGTCATATATTTAGTCATTTCAATTATCATTTTGGTATATTTAGTCATTGTTTTAGTCATGGTAATTATTTATTGTCGTCAACAAGTAATAAATTTAGTCATTTGTATTCAATGATTTCCATCAATTGGTAGTAAATTTAGTCATTGTAATTATTAATTGTTGTCATTTAGTAATATATTAGTCATTGAAATTATAAATTATTGTCATTTAGAAATATATTTAGTCATTTATATTCATTGATTTATAGTTTATTAGTAAATGTTCATTTATATGATATGAATAATTTATTGAATAATATAAATTGTGTAAGGCATAAATAAACATATTATATTAAACTTAAATTAAAACATAAAATAAATATAAAATAAAAGGTAAAAAATTGATTCAACACTATCATGAAAAAACAAAGTAATGCA
>ML785739.1:612232-650594 GCA_009831015.1 Picea engelmannii
ATTTTTAAAATTATTGTTACACTAATTTAACTCAAATTATCCTTACTTTAAATTTAAGCTAATTTGACCTCATTATATATATATATATATCATTTATACTAAATTATTTAATTTATTTTATATTATTTCTAATACTTTATATTGTATATATAACATAATTGAGCGTATACCCAAGGGTTCGGGCACGCATGGGTTCCACGTGCTCGTTTGGCTTCCTCAAGCTCCCTTGTATCTAACCTCATCATTCTCCACCTGTCAGCCTTTCAACTCTCTACGCGTCCTTCCTCTATCTCACATTCTCATCCATTGGGATGTTCCACGCATTAGTCTTCGTCCACCACAGGTCTACCTTTTCTCTGCTCAGAGATCTCCAGAATCTCCCTTGCCATGGCTCACATCCTTGCCATTGTTCTGAGCACCTTGCTAGTGTTGGGTATTGTTGTATATGATTCAGTTCGTTTTACAATAACAGGGTACATTGATGTGGCTACTGACAAGATCCAGTACCTGGAGTCCAGTCTCCTTGAAATATTGGGAATCAATCCCCTGTCTGTACACTTTGCGGAGCTCGCCCTCAGCTACGGTAAGAGATACGATTCCATCTGCATGTCGTGCACAGTTTCAGTACCTTCCTTGAGTTAATTGAGTCAAGAATCTGCATAAACCTTCCTTACTTTATGGTAATGAATGGTGATTTCCTCTTTTGAAACAAAATAATTTCTTGTAATTCCAGCTCTGTACAGATTTTGGTGTTCTGCCTTCAATTTATTTCATTTATCTTTATAAATTTGTTCATCTGTGCATATGCATGTAGTTATACGTGTAAATATATATAGTTTTATAGGTATACAGGATCGTTCAATTTCATCGACTGAGCCTAAGCGGCTCCTTGTAATTTCCTCCAGAATTCACTGTCGAATGCCCCAATCCACAGACCTTATCTTCCTTCGTCGCGGTCTCTGCACCTATCGTGGCTTATCCTCGACTCTGTATCGGAGTTCGGGGTTTCGGACTTCGCGGTTTCGAAATGAAAAGGTTTCGTGTCCACGAAATCCCCGATACGCCGATTCCCGATTTTTTGATGGGTTCTTGATGGTTGCCACCTGTCCCACAGATGGACGGCTCTGATTGTATCGAGATTTTCCCATGGATTTCCCGACTCTTCCCAGATGACGGACACATGTCATCCTTTCGACTCTAGTGGTCCCATAATGCTTACGTCATCGTCGGGATATCAGGGGTCATGATTCCCAACTACGAGGTTTTTTTGTCTTTGAAAACCCTGATTTCCCGATCCATGACTCTTCAGGATCCTCCGCCACATGTCACGCACAATGGATGGTCCAGATCCGATCAGGAAATCGCGTATCGCGATTTCAACCTACACAAGTCTTACGTCTCCGGAATCTCCGATGAGAAAAACTCCAACGGCACCTGATCCTTTGCCACCTGTCCTCGTAGATGGACGGTCCAGATTGACTCTCGGGCTTTCGGGACCTTCGAGGTCCCAGTTCTCATGACCTCGAGAACTCCGATTTCCCGATGATCAATATCCCGACTCTCACGCGATCTCCGCCACGTGTCCTTCCAGATGGACGGTCCAGATCGCTTCTCGCTGTTTCGGGATTTCCGATACCTATGTGCCTAAGTCCACGGGGTTCCCGATTCCCGACTTTCTCCAGATCTGCGACACGCGTCCCTCAAATCGAATGGCTCTGATCGTGTCGAGAAATCGCGGATCGCGATTCCTTTGTGCAAGAGTTTTATGACTCCGGAAACCCCGATATGCTGATCTCCGACTCTGCGGGATCTACTGACACGTGTTCTTTCTGTTTGGACAGCTCTGATTCCATCGGGAAATCACGGATCGCGATTTCCTAATACAACGACTCTACACTCCTGAAATTCCCGATGAGTAAAATCTCGACGCCTCCCCAGAACGCTGACACGTGTCCTACCAAGATCAATGGCTAGGATCCGTTCTTGGGATTTCAAGAACTACAAGTCCTCGATTCTTAGACTTAACAAAACCCCGATGACTCTTCCGGGACTCCTCCTATGCACGCTAGGGCTTAAACCCCGCACAACTTTTCTATATCTAACGGTTGACGGGATTTCGTCCGAGATCTGATGGCGCAGATCCGTTCTCCCGCGTAATAGACAACTCTCCTATGGGATAATGATCAGTTACATGAAACATTACGTGGTTTTAAAATTGCTCTCCTTGGAATGGTTGAAATTTTATATGGGTCTATGGTTCTTGAAATTTTTACATTATTACAATCATCAAGGCTAATACAGGCAACTAGTTTTACTGTTCCTGCGTAATATAAGTCTGCTAAATTTTCTTTTTCAGCCTGCACATCGCTAGTCCCCCATTTAGGTAAGTTCGAGGTAAAGTAGGCCTTTTCAAGGTCTCGCAAATGTCTTTTGCAATTTTTTTGTATAATTTTTGTAGTTATTAGATCTTACCAATTTCAAGCCTTCGACAGAAGCTTCCCATGAAATTTTCATCGGTTTCAGGTGTTTATTCTACCCGAAACTTCATTAACAACATTGCTCAGTAAAATTAAGCTATGACTTCTCTTTTTCGTGCTTAACAACTTGGATACTACATTGTATCATGTATCAGTCCCATTTAATCAAACTGAATGTGTATCTCTTACAGGTTAAGCGTGGCTGGAGTTAACACTCCGGGTTTCAGCCCTTAGGCCCAGATTTCGAACTAAGATGCTCTGATACCATATGTAATGCCCATATAATTCTAAACATTATTAAGTTTCCTAAACATTTTAAGAAAGTAAACTGAAACAAAACTTCATAACATGATATTTACTTTTATAACAACAACTTCAGTAACTTGGATTTATTAATAAATACTAAATTATTTACAGTATGAAATAAATACACAACTTAACAAGTACCTGGATCTGATGCTAATTTTTGTTGCCTCTTTTCTTTGCTGCTACCTTTCTGCTCCCTGCTACACAGATCAACCCTGCCACAAATAGGAAAATAACTGCCCAAAACCACTGTCCTCCCTGCCAACTAGGAAAACTACCTAGCTCCAGGATATCTACGGATATCCTGGCCCTATGTGCCCAAAACCTCCAACAACTCAGTGCCTCCCTTGATCAAAAGTCACAGTCTAGAACACTATGTTCCTTGCTCACAGCAAGCCAACAGTCCACAAAATATCATAGGCTCACAACCAATACCACAGTGCACAGAAAATTGCTACTCACAGAAAAACACAGACCACATCATCCATTCCATCCCCTCCCGTCAAAAATGATGCGCACATCCCCCTCTTCCCATCCCTTATTCCTCCCTGCCGACTCACGTAGTTACTTCCTCAACCACCCTCCGTCCTCTGTCCTTCGTCATGAGTTATTGTTTTATCTTCTCGTGATCCATGGCTATCCCTCTCTGCATACGCCACCCTTTTATATCATTTTTCATTGATCTTTTAATTTTACTTTACAGGTCATTAAATGTGATCTGTAGTTTGAATTATTATTCAGTTAACCATAATTAAATTCTGTTAATTAATTTTACTTTATAATCTTAAGCATGTATCCAATTAGGGTCGTTACACCCATCTTTTGCTTATAATATTTTCTAGAGATTTTTCCACCAACAGTCTCAAAAGAAATTTCCATTTTTTGGATAACATTATCCACAATTCATGGATCTTGATCTAAAAAAATTGATTTGCAAATATCCAAATGATCCCTACATCTTGTTACCAACTCTGAGACCCACCTCATTGCATTTTTTCCAATGGGCTCACCATGTTTCGACACTTCAACCAATAATGGCTTCTTACCTTCTATTTTTCTTTAGTTTTCATTCCTCTTTGTACATCTATACAATCATTGACTCAATATTTGTCTGTTAACAAAAACATAAACATATTTTGAACCACTAACAACATTTTTGGTTGATCCAGTTTCATCAAGATATGCAACAGGCGAATTTTGATGCCCAACATATGTAAGTGTTGTCTAGTCTTCATGAATTGCATTAACTGGAGCAAAATTATCCTTGGCCACATCAGGTGTGGTAGTAGGTAGCTCGGTACTGGTCTTTGTAGATGTGCCTTCAAACATGTCCTTGAGTTTTGCATAAATGATCTCCAAACTTGCTCTTCCTTTTTTCTCATGTTGATCAATAATCTCTTTTAGACCTTTTGTTAAGAAATCATCATGCTGCGCAACACCATGTGTTATATCAACCTCCACATCACGATGTGTTATATAAAATTGCACACCATGAACACTATTATTTTCATCAACTACATTTGTTGGATCACAAATGCGTTGGCTTCTACGAGTTGGTGGTACTATATCTTTACTTTCCCTTGATTTTTTCTCCACTTTTTTTGTGCCTGCATCTTTTTCTTTCCTATAAAACAAAAAAAATATCATATTATGTCTTATATAAATAAAGTTCTTTCCCATAAAACAATAAACACTATTAAACAAATAATATACTACTTAAGTGGATTAACAACTTGCTCGTTTGTCAAACCAAGTGATGATAAATATTCATCATTCATGGTCACATGTTCTCTATGAGAGCACTCATATTCTGTCAACTTTTCTACATTATCATTGTCATATAACTTGCCCTCAAGGAATTTTTCTTCATATCTTGAAATCCATATAAACAATAGTGTATAAATCATCCACTTGAATCAACATAACAACAATGGAATATGAGTTTGAAACTCAGATTTTATTGATGCATGTGCTCAAAAGTTAAGTGGACAAGTTTAATAACAAATGCCTCTTAAAATCAACCCTTGAAGTGTTGCTTATATAAATTGAAATCAACAGTAAATAAGTAAATTTATGTTAAAGGCATGTATAGCATTTTATGTAAAGTTACTGTGCCTCAAATTTAAACCACATGGTATGCATTTCTATATATTCAAATTGTATTCAACATATATGAATTCTATTAATACATTACATTCAATGATAAATTACACCATACATATAACCAAAGTTTAAGTGAAAAGCTTACCAGTTGTTAGGTAGCTAGAGAAGTAGTGGAGGGGAGGGGGAGGGGGGAGGGGGAGGGCGAGGGCGGCGGAGGGGGCGGAGGGCCCATAGTGTAGGCCATTCAATGTAAGGTGGACTAGGTCCACTATAGTAATAAATAAGGTCCATTATGGTAGTTAGTTAGATATAGTAAATGTAAGAGGACTTCTGCTTCTAGAAGGTTCCTCCTCTAGATTGTTCTTAGGTGGTTGGTTGCACTATATAAAGGGTTCATGCAATGTAATGAGATATGAATAAAAGTATTTTATTTGGAGTTGAAATTCATTAGGAGGTTTCCCCCTCGAAGAGGCAAGTGAACATGAGAGGATCCCTTCCATAATAGGATCCATTGTATCGTGTTGCCCTACCTCAAGGGCCTTTTACTATTTCTTGTGTTCAGTATTTTGGTGAATTGTTTGGTTTATTATTGTTGATATTGTGGGTTTATTATGAGATTTATTTTGATACATATTCAGGTACTTAAGAAGTGGTGTCAGTTCACTTTCCTTGGAAAGAAGTGTGGGAAAATTGTTTTTTTGCAGATTGTTTTAGAGAAGAAAAAGAGGGCCGCAACATTCCAAACAATTTATGTATATTTTTGTGAAAAATTTGTAGAAACAGGTTGTATATCTAAGTTCCTCTCATAAAAATACCCAATTTAAAAAAAAAATCGTGCGAAACGGAGTCTAAGAAGTCAAGATATAGACATTTTAAAATTTACAAATTTTTAGGGTTTTTTCCGCAGACGGTGGCACAATTTTTTTTATTTATGTAGTAGTTGGAGGCCGAAATTGCTAAAAAAATTATAGATCTGAGTTCCTCTTTCAAAAATAGTTGATTTCAAAAAAACAAATCACCAAAATCATAGCTTCGGAAGTAAATATATTACTGATTTAAAATCAACCATTTGAGGGTGGGGGCGGGGGGTTGGGACGACAGTGGGACTGTAGAGTTCATAACTTTTCACAGGGTGTTCAGATTGCTATCAGATTAGTATCATTGGATAAATCATTTTAAGAGATTTATTTTGATATATTATATGTTATGTTTCCAATGGATATTGAAGCCATTGAGCAACATTTTCATGTGGGGCAACAAATTATTAGGGATAGTTGTCACAATATTCAAAGGACCTTGGATGGCATACAGGAGAGATATCTTATGGCAGATCTCAAGGATGAATATAATCAAGAAGTATATGCTTGGTATGATTTTGAGGTCAATTGTGATGATTGGTATATGGATATATGATTTTTAGCAAGTTGTGCTCGAGACCTCAGATCAAGATTTTGAGCATACAATATTGATTCTTGAGACATTTTGAGTCTTTGGAACTTTTTTCGGGATGACTTGTCAGCATTTCTATTTTTAGCAGGTAGAGCACTGGGGCTTGCATGTCAATTTTGATTGCATATTTGGAATCCTCACGGAAAATTGAATCCGATGAGTATGATATCATTGACATGTGGTAATATTCTATTTTTAGCAGTGTCTATTTTTAGACATTTGACACATGGCGGTATTCTCCTAGTCCTCCTGGATTTTTTTGGTAGTTTCCTACATTTTAGGGTCGGACCCCTATTTTTAGCAGTTTTTATTTATAGCAGTGGTGGTCACCTCCAAAGGTGACAGGTGGCAAGGTTCATTTCTGACATTTGGCAGTGATGCAGTATGACATGTGGCATCTACATGGTTTGATTAATGAAGGGTGGCACACTTCCAAGGGTTTAAAGAAAAAGTTTAAGATGTGGACATGTTGATGAGGTTGCATTTACGTCTTTGGGCATGTTTGAGCTAACAAAATCCTAGCCCTTTTTATTTCCCTTCACTTGTCATAACTTCAATTTCCATGCATTAATCCCACTAAAAAACCTTTTAAATACCTCTTAAACACTAAATCCATAAAAAGTTAGGGCACATCCTTCCTCCTTAGCTAACACATGCATATCTCATTCAAATTTAGCCTAAATACATGCTTTTGATTCCTAATTTATCCCCCCCATGTCTCCTAACTCATATTTAAACCCTAAACACATGGTTTTCCACTCTCATTATCTACCTCACTTTCCTTATGTGTGCCCTCACTCTCTCTTTCCTCCCACACATGTGGCGCATCCCTTTGAGTTTACTCCTTCCCTCCATGCATGAGCCACTTCACTTCTCCCTCTCCTATTCCCTAGCGCTCCTCTCCACTAAAGCGCTTCTTCTACACTCATACTCTCACACATGGCTACCTATTCTCCCATTCCCAACTCTTGAATGTGCCTTTTCTCTATATTGTAGTGTGCATTCCTATCTTTCATGCACTTATGCACTTCCAATTCCCTCACTTAACGCTCCTCCTGTTAGAGTTTAAGATTTTATTAGGTTTCTTTTCAATTCACTAGACAACCATAGCATAGATAGGATCAATGAGAAATACACAATCACAAGAGACACATCATTTATCTTGGGAAACCCTCATGGGGGAGAAAACCCAACAAAAACTTCCTTAATATAGATAGCCAATACAATGCCAAGAGATTAAACCAAACACTACAGAAAGTCCTATCCAAGTAATGCACCTCTCTCTCTCTTCCTTCTTCTCCAACTGTAGCTCCAAACTTGCGCTCTGATGATCAAGTGAGTGAGTGAACAAATGAGGCGTTGACCTCTCTTATTTATACTATCTGGTAGGTGTGAACTAAGGTGTCTTTTCACTGGCAGGGCCAACTTCTCATTCTGGGTGTTTATAACCACTTTAATATATTTTGGGGGCCGAATTCTCATTTAGCCTATTACAATTAGGGTTTTTCCAATACACAAAAGGGGATTTTGTCATTTACAATACATGACATGATCAATCCACAAAAGGGGATTGATCTAATGCATAATACATCAATAATAAATAGAATACTCTTTGCAGTTACAATATTTCAACAGTCCCCCTTAACAAGAAGGGTATTCTACAACAACATCAGGCGAGAGAGAGGGCAACATCATCAACATCATCTTGGAACACTGACTGGCATATCTATGAATCATCGGAAGTTTTTTTCATCATCAATATCATCATTCATAACAGGGAGCTGGAATGACATCATCATCCTCATCAACAAGAGGCTAAGGTAACATCATCATCATCTTCAGCGTGAGGCTAAAGTAACATCATCATATTTGGCATGAAGGATGAAATAAAATTACCATCATCATAATCATCTTCAGCAAGGAGCTAAAGTGGCATCATCATCATCTTCGGCAAGAAGCTGAAGTGACATCATCATGATCATCTTCAACAAGAAGCTGATGTGGCATTATCATCATCATATTCAACAAGAAGCTAGCACATCATCAACACAAGGATGGCATCACAGCACTAGGCTGGCACATCATCACAACAATTAAGCTGACACATAATCACAACAATTAAGTTGGCACATCAACATAGGAATTAAGCTGGCACATCAACACTACTCCCCCTTTCGAGGGAGGTCATTTTGGACTATACCAAGCTTATCTCTAAAGTGCTCAAACTTTACATGATATAGAGGTTTGGTCAACACATCAACAACCTGTTCATCCGTGCTAACATACTGTAGATTTATGGCTCCTCTCTGCAACATATAATGAATGAAGTGATACCATATCTCTATGTGATTCGACTCATCATAGAACACATCATCTCCATACAACTCTGTTTATCACATAGGATCATGATGGCTTGCATATCTAGATCAAATAGATCCGTCAACAACATCTGAAGCCATACGGCTTCACAACTGGTGGAACATGCAACAATGTATTCCGCTTTTGTTGTGCTCGGAGCAATGTTGAATTGCTTCCTACTCTGCCATGAGATCATGGCTGACCTTAGACTGAAACAACATCGTGAAGTGCTCCTTCTATCATAAAAACTTCCATCTCAATCTGAATCGGTGTAACCACTCAGTCTGAAGTCATGATCTCTAGTATAATAGAGACCAAAATCCAACGTACCCTTAAGGTATCTCATCATATTTTTTACGGCAACAATGTGAACATGTCTGGGTTCTACCATATACTGAATCAAGGAAAAACATATATCTAGTTTGGTATTCGTCAAACACATCATTGAACCAATAATCTGTCTGTACAAAGTGGCATCAACTAATTCTGACGAGGTATCTACCAGGAGCTTCAACTACATTTCCATGGGTGTGTACATGGATTTACATCTGAACATGTCAAAACCTCTTCATTTTAACTGCATACTTCCCTTGGTTAAGGAAGATCTTCTTTGTGCTCTGCCAAGATTCAAGACCTAAGAGAATGCATTTAGGTCTTTCATCAAACTCTGTAGCGAGCTTCTTCTACAATTTTTTATGATCTTTTCTTCATCTTGTCAAGAATACATCATCTACATATAGTAGTAACATCACTGACTTACCATTCATAACTTTGAGATAAAGGTTAGAATCAACTTTACTTTTGGTAAATCCCAAGCCTGTCAGGAAATTGTCAATTCTTCCATACCAAGCTCTAGGAGCTTTCTTCAACATGCACATAACCTTCTTCAACTTGTGGATATAAGCCTTTCTATCTTCAACTTCAAATCAAAATTTTCACATCAGTTTGTACCAATCTGGTACACTTGCTCAGCTGCAACTCAATCTACACAATCATGTGCTAGTTCTATGTACTTTCTGCAAAGCACTATCTATCTCACTGTCTAGGAGTATGTCCTATACTCTCTTTGCAACTGTTCCTTCTGGAACTGGGACTCTACACTTGTAGCTACTCTAAAGCTGAAAATGGTTGCTCCATTCTCACTGTGACTATTGAAATCTGTGAGTAACTCCTCTTATTCTATCATGACAACATCTTCATCTGAAACTAAGAGTGGCTCAATAACTGATACTGAAGGTAGCTTTTATTCTTTCATGGAGGTAACTCTAAATTTTATTGTGGTCATGTCTCCATGACCCAACTAATATAATGCACCAACTTCCACTCATTTTTAAATATGGGGATTTCCCCCCCTGCATCTCGTACTATATATGAATCATGGTTGTTCTAGTTGTCTTCATAAATATTGGAATTATTTCTTCAATTACTAGAGCAAGTGTCTCGTCATAGTATTCTCCCTCTTGCTGGGAGAATCCTCTAGACACACATCAGGTTTTATACATCTGCAACATGCTTGATCTGTATAGATCAATTTTGGAAGTCAATACTGACTTCTCTTCTAGTCTAACGGAAGAATCCATATCGTGGTCTTTCTGACTAGCTTCTTTCTTTGTTATTGAAACAAGGGAATCTTCCCAGGAGATTTCATATCTCCTAGAAGTTTTTGAAGCTATGATATAGTCTTGTCATGACATCTGTCTCCTAGTCCTGCAAGTTGTCTCTTCATCTGATCCTTTCTGAGATCAGGCTTACTCTCGATTTCTTCTGAGTCTATAAGGAATTCATCATCTCTTACAGTGAATACTTGGTGTTGAATACCAAGTCTAAATATGAAACACAGAGTCAGGCTTCAAACGAGTTCTGCTTCCCATCAAGGTGGCTTCATTAACCTTTGAACAATTCTACTGAGAGTTCTTGTTCTAATGTTCGTTCATCTTTGGAGCCTTCTACTCCTTTCAATCAATCTTCATATGAGATACTCTGAATCTCAAAAGATAGCTTCTTCTTCATCTTCTTTGGTACATGAGTGTATATGGTCATGTACATAGTCTTCTTCATATCTCATCTAATATGTTGCCTTCTACAAACTTCACTATAGGTTTCTCAAGGTTATCACCTGTGAGCTGAAACAAGGTCAACAAAGCAACAAGAAAGAATAATACTCTTTTGATAATAGTAGATAAAACAAAACACAAATAATCATCACAGTAGCTCCTTTAGATCTATCACTTGTGACCTATCTGAAGCAAATATCAAAGGTAAGAAATACAATACGAAATGAGGTCAACACTCTTCTAGTGTTGTGATCAAACATTTCTTCATGGTAACCTGGGATCAACACAAGAAGTTTCTCCTAGAGGAGATGTTAGTTGTATCGGGCAAATGATTACATTAAGCATTTATCTCAATATGCTCACATGCTAACAAGTATAATACTTTTCAAAAACTGCTATCTTAACTATATTGTTTACTTGTAAAGGGGTAGTTATCAACTTTGAATATTATCAACTTAATTAATCAAACCTGGAACCTGGAGCCTTGTCCTCAAGAATGAGTGCATTGTTTTTTTCCCAAGTCTCCTTCACTCAAGATGATGAGTGCTTTCTTCAACCTATCTTCTGTACTAAGACAATATGATATCTTGACAGAATATTGGGTTAGAGAATAAACTCTATGATCTCAACTTTTAATCCACCTAATACATTGACTTTAACTTTGACCAAAGGTTAGTATGGTGATCATTGCTTCAACATGCAAACTAGATCAACATAGTGTCATAACAAATAGATGCATATCAGAGTAATCAAACCTGGTTTGCATTATTCCTCTGAATGTGTTGGATCTTGAGATCCTTCTGGATCTATGGCAAGAGATCCCTTCTCCTGCAAATACCTTTTAAATCTTAACAATTTAAACATATGTGAGTACATACCTCTGATGGCATTTGCAGGTAGTGGCACCCTATGGTAGCAGTGGTAATAATTACCAACCCCTTTTAAACTTGAAGGGTGACTACCACTGGTACTGCAACTGATACCTCAATTGATACTGCAACTGCAATTGATACTGCAACTGATTCTGAAACTGCAACTGCAACTGCAACTTAGGGTTTTATGAGGAAACCCTAATTTTTCAAACTTCAAGTTTTGAAATTCCGATCTAGGGGATAGATGCGCTGAGCTGAGGCGAGTAATCTAGTGCAGTCGGATTTATGAAAATCCAAATTTTACCCCAAGAAACTTGACCAGCGGATTTCTGGACTGGCGCTTCTGGTACTTTTGGTACTGGTGAAAACTAGGGTTTCACTTTCCAGGACTTC
Organism: Picea engelmannii; assembly: GCA_009831015.1. Lineage (NCBI taxonomy): Eukaryota > Viridiplantae > Streptophyta > Pinopsida > Pinales > Pinaceae > Picea > Picea engelmannii. Next base: position 624,245 of record ML785739.1, read on the forward strand.
TATCCACTAAAAAATTGTGTTGAAGGTGCCAAAGAGTTCCTTGAGGTAGGGCACACTTTTCTAGATGGATTTTGGGCTGAAATTCCTCTTCAATAAAAATCCCTAATTTTCATGTAAGACAACAATGATGTTTTTCTTCTTCTTCTGAAAGATGGTCTCTTCCGCTTAGCTCTGATACCATGTTAGATTTTAAGCTATTATTAGGTTTCTTTTCAATTCAATGGATAACCATAACATAGATAGGATCACTGAGAAATACACAATCATAAGAGACACATCATTTATCCTGGGAAACCCTCATGGGGGAGAAAAACCAAAAAAATCTTCCTTAATATAGATAGCTAATACAATGCCAAGAGAATAAACCAAACACTACATAAATTCCTCTCCAAGTAATGCACCTCTCTCTCTCTCTTCCTTCTTCTCCAAATGCAGCTCAAAACTTGCACTCTAATGATCAAGTGAGTGAGTGGACAAATGAGGTGTTGGCCTCTCTTATTTATACAATCTGGCAGGTGTGAACTGAGGTGTATTTTCATTGGCAGGGCCAACTTCTCATTCTGGGTGGTTATAACCACTTTAATATATTCTCAGAGCCGACTTCTCATTTAGCCTATTACAATTAGGGTTTGACCAATCCGCAAAAGGGGATTTGGTCATTTACAATACCCGACATGATAAATCCACAAAAGGGGATTGATCTAATGAATAATACATCAATAATAAATAGAATACTCTTTGCAGTTACAATATTTCAACACCTCCCTCTTAGCATGCGTTTATTCTCCCCCTTATAAGCTCCACATGTTCTATCTCCATAACTCTTGATCCATTCTATTTCCTCTTCTCCATGTGGTTGCTTCACTCCATGTGTCCTCTCCCTAAAAAAATAGGTCCCAAAACCTCTTTTCCTTTATTGGACTATGCCCTCACTCCTCCTTCACTCTCACTTGTGGTAGGCTGATGGTTTACTTTGAGGGCATGTGTCATTACTCACTCCCACTCCTTTCCCATGCGCCTTACCTCATTCACTTTCCTTCTTTAGCTCCACATGTGCCCTCCTTGGTCTCTTATTGAGAAGTGCACCTCACTCACCTATATATTGAGGCTCCTCATTGTTATAGGTCGTATTTTTGTAGCAAGATAATTCATTATACTCTCTCTCTCTCTCTCTCATTCTTCTTAGACTAGCTATTCTTTCTTTGTTTGAAGACACCATTGTACTGGTTTTGGACTTGTCTATTGTGGCACAATCAACCCTTTGGCGAGCCTTTAATAAAAAAGTGTTGTGTTTGCATCATGATTTCACTCTTGTCAGTATTGTGTTCTCTCTTTGTGCATTGAATTAATAGTTTCTTAGCCATTTATTGTGATAAATCTTCTATCTTCGAAGTGGTTTCACTTCCTTTCTTTCATCTTTCTCACGCTAACCCTACAAGATCCTTCCAAGTGATTTTAAAAATATATTTTCCTAATGTCTTGGCGGGGTGTTTAAATGTTGTCCAAGAAAATGCTACTATTTTTTTGTGTTTTTGCAGAAAAAATAGATCTAAATCAGTAGCTCGGTACCCAGGGACTCTCCCGTGGGGTTGGCACGCACCAACCTGAACAGAGAGGAGGTTTTCTTATGAGAATTTGGGGCATTCTCTCCTTGAATTAGTCATTTTTCCATCGCTGATTTTTAATTATCAGATCTGATTGGAGGGTGAAAAAATGTGCTAACCAGAGCTAAGGGGGAAAGAGACCTTGGCTAGTGATAACACCTAATCCTTAGAACCTTTGATTATTAAACTTTATTGTTATTATTATTACATGTTTTATTTTATCCTTAACTTTTGGATTAATTACATGAAAGAGGTATGTGGGATTTGGAGATTAAATAGGCGAATCATGGGCTTCTCATGAAACATGTGGAGAGTCCATGATATCAAGATATAATCTTCAGAATGCATACATGCAAGGGGATTCAAACTATTGTTCAGTTGGGAAAATTGAGAGAGTTCTCTCTGAGTGAATTGTTAATGGCTTGTTGTAATCGAATTATGACAAGCTACAACCAGGAATTATGAAGCTATTAGGGTTGTTTGTAAGAGTAATTGTCAATATTGAGAGGAATCGAATTACAACTGAGAATCCCTAGACTCCCAACAATGAGATTGTTAAATTTAAGCAATTGCAAGAGCCATTCTCCGAGAAAATGGTAAAGACCCTAGCTAAGATCTAGGGCCCTTAGTACACTCCTAGGGTTCTTGGTTTGGGACCAAGCAGTTAGAGCCATGGAAAAATACCCTAGTGAAGGCCCCAAGTGTATTGTTGGGGTTCTTGGTCAAGGACCAAGAATTTTGATGGTATAAGTCCCTAGATGTGTTCTAGGGCCCCTGGATGTGTTCTAGGGAATCCTTGCTCAGTGCTTGGATTGATCCTTGGTTGTCTACCTTGGTGGATAAGACCCTAGTTGTGATCTAGGCCCCCCCAGTTGTGTTCTGGGGTATCCTGGTTTGGGACCAGGCAGTTCTTAGTTAAGTACCAAGATGAGATGATGTGTGATCTTCTTCTCTCCCAGGATGGTCCATGAGACCTAGGAGAAGTTAAGAAGAAGGACATGATCACATCATTGACCTTCGTCTTATGTTGGGATGATAAAAGATTATAAATTATCATGCGACTTATGTGGACATTTTAACATTTAAGAAGAACCTCCCTTTGACTTTGTCTTGTTATTGTTGCATCCCCTTACTTGAGCCACATCCTTCTTAATGTTTATGTTGTTTTGGTCTTTTCTAGCCACCTTGACTTGTTGACTTTCTAATTAATTCTTTCTGATTAAAATATTAATTATTTAATTTGTTTAATTGTTGGGTTTTAATCTAACCCTAAAATTAGGGCTAATTTGAAAACCCTAACCTATCCACCCAAACTATAAAATCAAACCTCTCCCCTCACTCTCACTCATCATTCTTCCTCCAAACTTTCTCTTGGTCTGATTTTTGTTGCAGTTCCTTCTTGTTTCAGTTTGGTAAAGTGGTGCGGCCTCCTTAGATACTTGGTGCGACACTCTCCTTAGTCTGTTTCTCTTGCTGGTATAGGGTGCAACTCTCTCTTGTTTGGTTTCTCTTGCTAGTATAGAGTGTGAATTTCTCCTTGGTTGACTTCTCTTGCTAGTACAGTGGTGAGGCCCTCGTTTTGGAGCAGTCCTTTGTTGGGTATAGGTTGCGGCCCCCTCCTCTCCTCCATTCCAGCCTACCGCTATCTCTTTGTTGCTTGCTTCCACCCTTATATTATCGTTGCCTCAGTTCTAATGCCACATGGTTGATGGAAACTTGCCGCCACCTGTAGGCTGCTCTACTTTATAGCCTTTAATACCATAATCATGATTTGTTGAGGCAGCCCTAAAATTGCTACCTAATTTTTGCCTATTGCTATAACAGTCCTATATTCTTGGACATAACTTGTTAGGGTTGTTAGTGGCCTCTTTTCATCTTCTAGATTGGACAATGATGTCTTTGTTTCAACCTTGTACTTGATGAGTGGTATGCTGGTTGGTTTTCTGATATCTACCTAAAGTTCTTCTTGGAAAAACTATTCACAAGATCATGATGATATCTACCCTTGAGGATTTGATTCATGACCCTTAAAGCTTTTTCTAAGCATACAAACAAGAGGAAAACAACAAGCACATTAGGTAAATATGTTATTTGTTTTTGCTAAGGTAATGTTCAGATCTATTCCTTGTTTTTGCTAAGTTAATGTTCAGATATGTTCTTTGTTTTTATTAAGGTAATATTCATATCCATTGTATTATTTTTGTTATTGGTTTACATCAGAATTTGTGAATATATTGATGGTCTAAAACTACAATAGTAAATAAAAAAGATATTTTTGGTTTTAGTTTGCACTTAAAATTCTAACATGGTATCAGATCTTAGGGCATGAAAAGAGCTCAATTGTGGAAGACTTTTGATCCTACGTAGATCCACACCTAAGGGTTTGTTTTGCAGATCAACAATAAGCTTGTTTTATATAGGCTTGAAGGGGATTCAAACTTCAATGCCTGGAAGAATAGGGTTTTTAATATCCTATAACAAGGTGACTTGGATGAGTTGGTTACCAGGGTGATGGAAGAACCTACTTCAAATGCAGGAAGAGAAGCCTATAAGAAGAGGCAGGTTAAAGGCAAGAGGGTCATTTTTTACTCGATTAAAGACAACATAATTCCTCTTATTTCTCATCTAAGGACAACCAAGGAATGCTTTGATGGCCTAGAAAATCTATATGAAAAGAAGGCCCAAACTCAGAAGAGGACTTTGAAGAAACAACTACGTACATTAAAGATGGAAAAGGATGAAACTCTCTCTTCCTTCTTTTTAAAATTTCCCAAATAGGAGATCAACTTGCAATAATTGGAGTTGCAATGGATGATGATGACCTTCTACAAACAACAGTAGATGGTCTTCCTGAATCATGGGAGACATTTATCTCCTCAGTTAATTGAAGATAATTTCAACCCAAATTCAAGAGATTATGGCATGATTGCCTGGAAGAAGAAGGTAGACTTACAAGCCTAAATGAACCCTTAATGGTGAAAGACCATGCTCTTTTAGTCAAATCCAAGAAATGGAAGAGGTTTCCTCAGCACAAAGGCAAAGGTAAGAAACCCCAAGGTAAGCACTCTCACTCTCACTATCATTTGTTTAAAGTAATATGCTTTAGCTGTAAAAGGCTAGGTCATTATGCAAAAGACTGCATGAACCCTCCTTCACAACAAAAATGGAAAGGCAGGTTCCATGCTTCAGTTTCAACTGAGGAAGAAGAACCTCAAAGAAAGAGAACCAGAGCTGCTACTAAATAACAAGAACAATGAATAGAGATTTATCTTGTTTCATCTCTCTCTGGTATTGTCACCAAATCGGAAGAAATTTGGTAAGTGAACAGTGGAGCCTCCGAGCGCATGACAGGGTTCAAACAAAACCTTGTGAACTATCGAGATAAGAAGTTCAATGTGAAGGTAGAAATGGGTGATGATGTCACTTATGCCATCAAAGGAATTGGATTAGCATCCTTCCAGCTTTAGTTAGGTAAAGTATTTCATATTGAAGAAATTCTTTATGTTCCTAGATTAAAGAAAAATCGTATCTCAGTTGCAGTTCTAGAAAGTAAAGGGTACTCAGTAGCCTTCTCCAAAGGAAAGGCTCTTATGTGGCCCTCAAATGAAAGTATGAGCTCAGCCATGATAATTAGAGCTCAAGATGGTGGACTTTACAAAGTCATTGGTCAAGTTATTCAAGCATTAGCTCATGAGATGATCAACCCCTGTGAACTATGGCATAGAAGGTTTGTAGATTTTCAGAGGTCCTATGAGGTTGCCACCTAAGTTTTGTCCTTGACCTTAGTATGTCTCTAAGTTTCAATTGTATGGTTGTCTTATTTTTTTGTTTTAGGACAACAAACAATCATCCCACTTTCTGCTCAATGTTTTGAAGGTTAAGTGCTCTTTTAAGGTGCCCTTGCAAGTGTTTTCTTATCTCAATGTTAGTACATGCAATATAACTTAAAACACATAACACTAACTCTAGATATTTAACTTTAAAATGATGATATACACTTCTAAGCATGCATAAATTTGACACATGTATTTTTGGTCAACATGAACCTAGATAAAACCCCTCCACGGAAAACTAGTTTGGGATATATGTCTATATAATGATGATCAAAGCATGAGATACAACAAATAATACAATACAAAGGAACCTGTATACATAGCAAGCACCTCACAAGCCTTTCCACAAGATCCAGAGAGAGATGTGCCCAAACTCAGTTGCGCCCTCTCCCTTTGTTTCTCTCTGCACTGAAGTGAAGCGCTCTAGCTCCTCTTTGACCCAATGAAGAAATACCTCCATAGTAATGTGCTCTTCTGTGCTGCCTCTCCACTGAAACTGTTAGAACTAACTTCCTCTAAGCGATGCTCCTACCAGGTAGTTGTGCATCCAATCCACTAGTGTGCCCTCCTCCTAGCAGATAAGATCACCATCAAATAATAGAGCCATAAGTAGGATGCATCTCTCCATAGAAGCATGCACCCTAGCTCTCCTCTCCCTATGCAACAAACTTCATCTCAAGGCTCCAATTCCTCTTCTCCTAGTGAGAAAATGAAGGAAATAAATGCGCCCTCCTCCTAGTAGATGCGACCCTCCTCCATATAGCATGCCCCCTCCAAGAAATGGAAACTAAGACTCCATGGATATGCTCTCCATGAAAGCTCAAAGGAACAAGAGATTCCTCCTCAAGGTCTCAAGGGTTTCTCTCAAACTCTCATCAAGTGCGCCCTTTCCCTCCTTGAGAAATGCACCTCCTCTTCTCCAAAACTCACAAGTGAAGAATGAGTCTCAAAAATACACTTTACCCTCCTTTAGCCTCCTTTGGCCAAGCCCTAAAAGCTCAATGGCATATATCTAATCTAGCCAAGTGTAATCAATGGGTGAGATCTAATCCAAAAATCTCACTAAGGAAACCCACTTTCCTTAGTTGCGTTATGTTTATTAATTCACCCACATTGTGAATTAATTGTCACTTTAATGCTTAAGTGACATATTTCACTTTTGACTTAAATCAACTAAGTCAAAGTGAAATTAGAATCATAAAGTAAAGTACAAGGGTAATAGTCTTCCCCCTTTGTGCTTAGAGACTCATAAGCACATGGGGACCACTTTCCAAGGTACCCAAATCTCGACACTCCCTCTTACCGAGGAAAGTGCTCATCACCACCAATCTCGTCCTTGCAGTGGACATGGTTGCCTCCTAGCATATGCTCGGTGAGTATGGTTGTACCCTGATCATTGAAAGTGGACTCTGTCACAGATATACTCAATCTGTGTGATCTATAAATGGAACTGAATCTCCATCTATCCAAGATCACCTAGATCTCGACATCTCACCAAAGATCTCCACCTTGGTATCCCACCAAGGATTTCCACCTACTCCTGGCATCTCACCAAGAGTCACTCTCTTGGCATCTCACCAAGAGTCTCCCGCTATTGGTGTCTCACCAAAAGTCATCAACTTGGCCTCTCGCCAAGTAACTTCCACCTGAAGTGGATCCAAAACCTGATCTGCCTGTCTCAGAAGCTAAGTGAGGCTCAAGCCTTCGTGGTGCCCTGTTGCTCCTCCTCATCAACCTCTAATGTACTGAAGTTGTAGCACCAAACCTCTGTCTTCTTAGCTGCTCTGAAACTGTAGCTATACTGGGTGGACCAGTCACCCACTCTGAAGATGCCCAGGGACACTAAATCTTATCACCCTTTGAATCACTGTTGTGATTCAATTGGTCCTCCTTAACTCTGTCTCCCCATCTAGTGTTGGATGGTGTAATTTTAGACAAAGTAGTCACAAATGCACACTCTTTGGAAAAATGATCACTGAACTCTATCTCCTCTATTGTCGTTGTTGACACATCCTACTTCTTCTTCTTCTTCTTGGGACACTGTCTTGCATAGTGACCCATCTCTCCACAAGAAAAGCATCTCACTGTGCTCATGTCTCTCTTCTGCCCACTGTTGCTGTTGCTCTCTCCTCCCCATGGTGCGGCCCCAAACTTGGGACCCTGCCGACATCCATGGGCATTCTTCTTCTTGCCCTTTGTCCAAAGAGCAAGGTCCTCAACACTCAGAACTGACTGCTGCTACTACTGTCCATAAGCCTCGGCTGCAAGCCTAATCTCCTCCTGGACGATGTCATCCCACATCCTCTCCCATGTAGGCATAACCTCCCAGGCAACAATGTTGTGTACGAATGGACCCCAAGGTTTGGTGAAGCTATTCATAGCTGTCCTCACAAAAGAGTTAGGGTTCACCATCTCTCCGATGGCTCCAAGCTCATCTCTGATCTAGGTGTATCCACCAAGGAATGAAGTAACCGACTCATCCTCGAGCATGCAAATGCTCCTCAGTTGATCATGAAGAACCAAATTCCAGTTCTCATTAGAGCTCTCGTACAACTTGCACAAAGATGTCCACATCTCGTATGCACAAGTCTTCCCTGTCAAGTGGGGAATAATGTGATCTCTCACAACATCACAAATGATCCTCTTTTCCTGTTGTTCCTCCTCCTGAACTCTACCACCAAAACGGGAGTAGTGACAGGAATGGGAGGAAAAATTGCCTCGACTATGTCCCATAGCTCGAGGTCCTCTAAGACAAAGACCATCCTCACCTTCCAAGGTGACCAATTGCTAGCCCTGGCTAGCTTGTCCTCCACATGCATATGAGATACTTACATGTTTGTCACACTGCGCTCACTCTGATGCAATGTTGCCTCACTCCTGTCAACACAGGTGTGAAAAGAGGCAAGAGAAACCCCAACCTCACTCCTAATCAGTAGGTGTGAAAAGAGGTCGTACTCTACAACCTCACTCCTATCCACGCAGGTGTGAAAACATGTTTTCCACAAGTGTCAAAAATGCCCACAACTATCGACAACCACTGTCAACTAGCTGTCCAAAATATGCCCTGAGCTGTCCAACTGGCACTGAATGAGAGGTATCTTCAGATCTGAATTTTACTCACTGTTTTGGACTGAAAAATTGTTGTCCAAAACAACCAACAAATATGATATAAAACCTCGCTAAACTACCCACAAAAGTGCTCCAAAATCAACAAGTCTAAGCCACCTTTGGCTCTTATACCATGTAGATTTTCTGAGGTCCTATGAGGCTTCCACCTAAGGGTTGTCCTTGACCTTAGTATGGCTCTAAGTTTCAACTGTATGGCTATCTTATTTTGTTGTTTTAGGACAACAAAAAATCATCCCACTTTCTGCTCAATATTTTGAAGGTTAAGTGCTCTTTTAAGGTGCCCTTGCAAGTGTTTTCTTATCTCAATGTTAACACATGCAATATAACTTAAAACGCATAACACTACCTCTAGATATTTAACTTTAAAATGCTTATCTACACTTCTAAGCATGCATAAATTTGACACAGGTATTTTTGGTCAACATGACCCTGCATAAAAAACCCCAGGGAAAACCAGTTTGGGATATATGTCTATATAATGATGATCAAAGCATGAGATACAAAGGAACATGTATACATAGCAAGATCCTCACAAGACTTTCCACAATATCCAGAGAGAGATGTTCCAAAACTAAGGTGTGCCCTCTCCCTTTGTTGCTCTCTGCACAAAAGTGAAGCGCTCTAGCTCCTCTTTGACCCAATGAAGAAATCCCTCCACAGGAAAGTTCTCTCCTGTGTTGCCTCTCCAATGAAACTACCAGAACTTACTTCCTCCAAGCGATGCTCCTACTAGGTAGTTATGCATCCAATCCACTGGTGCGCCCTCCTCCTAGCAAATAAGATCACCATCAAATAACATAGACATAAGTAGGATGTCTCTCTCCATAGAATCATGCGCCCTAGATACCCTCTGCTTATGCAACAAACCTCATCTCAAGGCTCCAAGGCCTACTCTCCTGGTGAGCAAATGAAGGAAATAAGTGTGCCCTCCTTCTAGTAGATGCGCCCCTCCTCCATATAGCATGATCCCTCAAAGAAATGGAAACTAAAAATCCATGGATATTCTCTCCATGCAATCTCAAAGGAACAAGAGCTTCCTCCTCAATCTCTCGAGGGTTTCTCTCAAACCTTCATCAAGTGCACCCTCTCCCTCCTTGAGAAATGCACCTCCTCTTCTCCAAAACTCACAAGTGAAGAATGAGTCTCAAAAATACACTTTTCCCTCCTTTATCCACCTTTGGCCAAGCCCTAAAAGATCAATGGCCTAGATCCAATCTAGCCAAGTCTAATCAATGGGTGAGATCTAATCCAAAAATCTCACTAAGGAAACCCACTTTCCTTAGTTGCTTTATGTCTATGAATTCACCCACATTGTGAATTAATTGTCACTTTAATGCTTAAGTGACATATTTCACTTTTGACTTAAATATCCTAAGTCAAAGTGAAATTAGAATCATAAAGTAAAGTACAAGGGTAATAGTCTTCCCCCTTTGTGCTTAGAGACTCATAAGCACATGGGGACCACTTTCCAAGGTACCCAAATCTCAACGATAGAAGGTTTGGACATCTCAACTATAATGCTCTTCCAGGTTTACAAAAGATGGTAACATGTATGGCAGTTTTTTCTTTTGAGCATGATATTATTTGTAGAGGTTGTGCTCTTGGTAAAAATACAAAGAAATCTTACCCTCACAATAATAGAAAAACTAATGGTATCTTAGATCTTATTCATTCTGATCTTTTTAGACCTATGACTGCTCCGTCCATGAATGGTTGTCTTTATTATATCATTTTTATTGATGATTATTCTTGTAAAACTTGGATTTATTTTCTGAAGCTAAAGATGAATCTTTCAATAAGTTTTAGGATTTTAAGAATCTCGTTGAGAATCACACAGGTAGACATATCCATGTTTTCAGAATAGGCAATGGAAAAGAGTTTTACTCCCACAAGTATGATGATCTCTACCAGGATTATGGGATTAAGAGGGAGATAATTGGCCCTTATAATCCACAACAGAATGGGATTACAGAAAGAAAGAACATGACAATTTGTGAAGTAGCCAGAGCTATGATTATGATCAATATCTTCCATTGTTTCTTTGGGCTGAAGCTGCGAGTACTGCAGTCTATATTCAGAACAGGTGTCCTCATAAATCCCTGGAAGAGAAAACTAAAGAATAAGTTTTCACTGGTAAGAAGCCTTCAATTGACCATTTGAGAATTTTTGGCAGTCTTGTCTACATTCTTGTACCAAAAGAAAAGAGGACTAAGTTAGAGCCCTCTGGAAAGAAAGACACTTTTGTAGGGTACAGTGAGACCTCAAAAGCATATTGAATCTATGTATAAGGGAAAAAGTAAATAGAGGTCAGTAGATATGTGACTTTCCATGAGGAAGCCTCCTTTTTTCGTTCCAAAGAAATTCCATGTGATATAGAGGAGCAGGAAGCTCAATCTCCAGAACCTTCAGATTCACCACTTTCAGATGAGCAGAGGGAGGAGGCCAGAGATCCTTCAGTGGATCCCGTAAGGGATTCTATTGAGTTTCCCCTAGAGAAACCTCATGTCAAAAGGAAGCCAACATGGTGTTGTGAGGTTTTAAAGGAAGCAAAGAAGCATGCAACAACTAAAGGTACCTTTAGAGAAAGAAAGAAATTAGATAAATACTCATGTTTGACAGCTCAATTGAATCTTGTGATTGACTCAGAACCTTCCACTTTTGATTAGGTTGTCTAACATAAAGTGTTGAAGGATGCCATGATAGAAGAATATGAGTCAATATTGAAGAATGATGTATGGGAAGTGGTCCCAAGACCTCAAGGAAAATCAGTAGTAACCTCTAAATGGATTTACAAAATAAAGCATGCAGCAGATGGCAATGTTGAAAAATTCAAAGCTAGATTTGCGGCTCGCGACTTCTCTCAGAGAGAAGGAATTGATTATGATGAGATTTTTTCTCATGTTGCTATGTAAACCTCTATTAGAATCATCATCTCTCTTACTTCAATTTTTAATTGGAAACTTCACGAAATGGATGTTAAGACTTCCTTTCTTAATGGTGAAGTTGAGCAAGAGGTTTATAACGAGAAACCTAAGGGTTTTGTGATCCATGGGAAAGAATCCCATATCTTCAAACTCAAAAAAGTTTTGTATGGATTGAAACAAGCTCTGAGATCTTTGTATGGAAGAAATGATAGTTTTCTTCAGAGTCTTGGGTTCTCCAAGAGTATAGCAGATCCTAATATTTATATAAAGATTGTGAAGAATTATCCTATTATCTTGGTTTTATATGTGGATGATTTGTTCCTTACTGTTGCGCCTCTTTCGTCACATTAGTGAGCGAAATAGAGGTGCTTGCAAGATTAGTTGGGTTTGCTAAGCAGGACAACTGCAAGGAAAAGGGTTAGAGAAAGAAACATAAAACAATAACTAAGAATTAAAATAAGAAATAAAACAACAACTAAATTGATAAACATAGGGACATAAGGACAAAAGGAACAATGAGACCCATGTCACCAATGATAAGGCTGATATTAGTGAAAGAAAACACTGAGAAGCAAGAGGACTATGAGTCCCTTCTTCCTCCAAGGGAGGGCTCTTGGACCCCCACAAATAAGATCTTCTTACAACTCTTGAAAATGAAAATGAAAATGGTGAAAGAATTCTTTGCTAATACACTCAAGGGGTGAGATGGATTGCCCAATGCAATGATGCAAGTATACTCTTGGCAAGGATAGAAGATTCCTCAAGAGAATAATGGCAGCATAACTTTGCTATGAATTCCTTGAAAAATGAAGTGTATCCATGGCCTTTTTATAACATTTCTTTGAGTTATTGTCCAACTAGTTTGTAGTGTGTAAAGAGGCTAATTAGGGCATTTATAGGTCTTTGACCAGCCACCCAATCGAATCCAGTCCAAATTTGAGTGTCAAATCAACTTGGAAGCTGAACCAGAAGTGGGTGGGAGGCCGACCACTCTCATAAATGCGTCGTTTCTCAGGTGCACGGCTTTTTGTGACAACAATTGTGCATCATGCGCATGTGCGCGATTTCTGCGTTCCTATTTTGCACATGTGCGCGCGTGCCCTGTATCTTCATAGCACCTTTTAATTTTTGCACTAGTTGTATAGTTTTGACCCTTTGGGAATGCTTTTGTGTTAATTTGGGTCCATGGATGATCTCATAACTGTTTGACGATGCTGAATTCTTGTAACCATTTGCGGACGAAATTTCAGTGATAACAGATGCCCCCTGATGGATGAGGTTAGGAGCATACGTATAGCCGAAATGCATCAATGTTTCTTCTACTAAGAGTGTTGTTGTAAGAGACAACAATAGTGGGTTTTTCAAGAGTGCCCCGTTGGAGGGAGAAGGGAACCTGTAGAACCCAACCTTCCATAAGGTGTGTAAAAAATAAACTGTGTACAAACGAGGCGAGCATGCCCCATGCTCGTGTCATGTAACTTGAAAAGAGGAATGAAGTGTTGATGTAGACAACTATAGCACCCTCAGGGGTGGTTGTGTTAAAAGAAGAAGATAATTTTGTGGAGGAACATACTCTGAATAGTAGGCAGTGACATCTCTAAGAAGTATCACGGATTTTGTAGGCATTGATAGCCGAACCAAGTTCAGAAGTCTTCGGCAAGTATAAGAACTAACTGCAATAGTCGCAAAGTAAGACCCACCGTAACATGAGAAAGTTTTGAAGATGAATGTTATGGGGGTCAACGACAGCAAGGAGCAATTGTGGTTCTCTCTGTGTCGTCCGAGAGCTCTCATTGGTAAGGTAATGAGAGTCAAGATACTGTCGCCCTTCTTGAAAACTGTGTTGATGTCGACAAAAGGGGGACGCGACTCCTAGAAGCAAAGGACTTTGTGAAATCTACTAGGTGAGGTTAGGATTTGAAGGAGGTACATGGACGAAGTCAAGATGTAGGAAGACTCAAGACTACCCTTGGTTGGGGTATATGTGAGGTGAAAGTGGTTGCAACCATTCAACGAGGTCGAGTGTCAGGGGGACAACAAGACAGGGGATAAGTTGTGCCAAAGGCGGGACAAAGTGAACAAATTCAGAGGGAAGAGGTAAGTGGCACATGGGATACTCTGAATATATGGACGATGTCGTCAAGGGTAGATGATAAGTAGTGCCCCAACCAAGGGTGACATGGGTTGATTTTGCTAAAAAAAGGAAGAAGGCCGCCAAAGGTGAAGACAAAAAGGGTAATGTAAATGATGGAAACAAAGGCGTTTGTACAATAAAATAAAGAATACTTTGGGATAAGTGTACAAATATAGAAACGGGTGCCCCAATGGAACATGGTTTTCTTGGGTAGGGCACAATTTGCTTGGAGAATTGGTGGAGGGTGGGGGCCCCATGGGTGGGTTTCTGTATGAGGTAGGTGAAATGAAGGGAAATTTGCAGATGGGCAAACTGATTGTGAATGAAATGGAGGGTTCATGATACTGTGGAGGTCCAGGCAAAAATAGAACCTTGAATAGATAATCTGGGAGTCCACTGGGAAAGCTAGCAAAATGATGAGAAGGAGTATGTGGCTGATTCGCGACATGATGTAAGACTATCGGGACTCCCATCCCTAAAGGGTTTTAAAAAGTAGCATGAGTGTCAAAGGCGCAAAAGGGTGCTATAAATGGGACAACTCATGTGGGTAAGAGTGCTATCGGGTGACAGTACCGAAGATGCAAATGGAGGTGTTGGTACGACAGAGCCGGAGATGGGGATCCTAGAGGTAAATGTCAGAGGGTGTGACTGGAGATGCAAGTGATATTCAAAGAGAATGACTACTTGCCAGTGCTGAGTATATACCTGAAGGGATTGTGTTGATGTATGATGACCAAGTACCTGCACACATGAAAACTAAATACCCGACGTGAACAATATCTGAAGAGAATTGAACATACAGACATTTTATTTGATAATTTTGAATATGCACATGCGTACTTGGTCGGGGTATGAAAAAATGGCGTCCCAGGGGCTCAGGATGAAAAGAGGCCTAGGAAATGTCGTGATGTAGATGACGGGATGTTGATCCCATGGCTGAAGACGTATCGATAAATGGACACCCCGAGCTCCGGGAATGGTGAGTGGAAGTTTGGCGAAAAGGCCTATATATAGTTGTAGGGCCCACATTGCCACCTCATTTGTACTTGTTGCTATAGTGATTGGACGAGAAGTATTTAGAAGAGATTTGGAGATTCCAAGAGAACGAGTTAGCCGATCGAGGACCAACAAGCTTCAGGTTAGTAGTCTGATCACCCTACATAGAATTAGGGTTTCCATTTTTGGGCAGGGGCTGTACGGAGGGCCGTACAGGGGGTTTTATGGGTGTGGGCCCGCACGTGCGCAAGTGATCCAGAAGTATGCATGCACGAGTGCGCGCCTGCCCACCGGATAGGCATGCATGGGGGTGCCTGCAAGGGGGACAAAGGTGCGCACTATGTGTGCACCTGTTGGTTGTACAGCCGCGCTTGTGTGCGCGACTGTGGATTGGATAGGCACACTTTAATGAACGCTTATGGTTGTGACAAGGGCACATGAAGGCGCCTCTATATGCTAAGAAGGCGCGCACTCGTGCATGCCTGAAAGATGGACAAGCGCACACACATGCGCACCTGTGGAGTGAACAGGTATGCAGGTGTGCGCACCTATGGGTTGAACAACCGCGCCTTGGAGGCAAGGTTTACGGGTGTAAAACTTATCTTTTTAATCTTGTTTATGGTCCATGTAGCTAACCTAGAATTGTTTTATGTGGGTGCAGGTGATCATTGTGCACGATGCCGGTTGGTTGGCGAGAGTGGGATTGGTCCCAGCTGAGAGATGTCGTGGCTATTGAGGAGCCGAGGGTACATGCGACTTTGGCAGCCTATGGGCTGCTGAAGTTCTTTGAGTGCCTGTTGATATGGGTGCAGGAGTATCTCCTGTAGTTCCTTATTCAGATGTGGATTTTGGACATGCATTGTTTCATAGTGCGGGGAGAGCAGATTGCCTTCACTGCAGTGGAGGATGTATATTTTTTGACTGGGCTCCCGTTTCGAGGAATGCCCCTACCGACGGAGCCGGTTCTACCTAGGGATGTGGCGCTAGTGACAGTGGGTTGGAGGTTCTATTTGGGGGTGAACTTTATGTCAAGCAATGTCGTGAGCATTGGGGCGATGGATGCTTTAGCACATCGTTGTATAACAACGATGATTGTGAGAGTGTATGGGTCTCTTATGATGCAATGGATCAGTGGTGGTCAGTTGTGTGTGATGGAGAGGGTACTAGCCGGTGAGCACTTCGCCTGGGGGCTTACATTGCATGTTAGGATGGTAGGGCATCTAGACCACTTTCGGTCCACGGATACATGAGAGTTTGCCTTTGGGTCCATCCTAGTGGCCTGGTTTTTTAGAGAGGGTGCCTATGTTGCGCCCTAGGATTTTATTGGGTGCGCCTGGGGCGCGAGAGACATGACTAAAGCGTTGGTCGACTGTTTTGCTTCGCCATGGTGGTGGCGAGGGAGACCACTTCTTTACTTCTAAGGTGGCATAGGTGTGGCGGAAGATGTCGCAGGTGATATTGTAGTTCCCCTATGCTGGTGTTGACTTCCGAGAGGATATGGATATGGTGTAACCTCCAGGGGAGGTTTTTGACTGTCGAGGTATGTTGATGAGTTTTTTAGATATATGTTTTTTGAGATAGCATGACATATATATGATATAGATGCTTATACTATCTGTTGCTTGGTTGTATGTGCAGATGTGGTACCTCACGAGTGCGAGGTGGATTTGTTGAGGGCGCTAGCTCGCCAAGAGTCAGAGAGACCACCGCGGGGAGGGCCGCGGGTAGGAGAGAGACATCGGCATGAAGACATCGGGGAGAGACCATATGATCTTGAGAGAGCAGTGAGGAGACATCGGTTTGATGACCTAGGTGTCGGGCCATCACATGCTCCTCCGGTGGATGCCAAAGCAGATTTTGAGGACATACGTCGTTGCCTGGAGGCGGCGCTACAGGGAATGCCTAAGGGCATGTGGTCATGTATTCGGGATGAGGGAATCCTGGAGTAGTGTGTGGGGGTT
Source organism: Picea engelmannii (assembly GCA_009831015.1). Taxonomy (NCBI): domain Eukaryota; kingdom Viridiplantae; phylum Streptophyta; class Pinopsida; order Pinales; family Pinaceae; genus Picea; species Picea engelmannii. Next base: position 640,826 of record ML785739.1, read on the forward strand.
CCTCCGCTGTGGCGGGCCATGGTACGACGAGCAGGAGTAGCAAGTGCTGCTATGACCCGATGGTTACCTTTTATTCAGGAGGGACCAGTAGTGGGTGGGGGACCACCGCTTGAGGGGGGGGCAGGAGGTGGTGCTCTAGAGGCACCTTGAGTGGTGCTCTATGTATTTTTGTATTTTTTGTATATAGGCTGGTGAGCCCATTTTGTACCGAGGTGCTTCACTGGCCTGCAGATATTTGTATTTTTGTATGTAAACATTTGGATGGCACTGTGGACTGTTTTATATATACATGAGTATACATTTTGAGATCTATGTGGTGTGTACATGGGTTTTGTGTTGATGATGTCTAATCTATATATGTTGTGACAGATTGTTGATATGTTTATGTATGTGTAGAGGTAGCTTGATGTGATATATACCGGTCTAACACAATATTAGCTAAGTTATCTGTAATTTGATTCAATTGTCTTGGAATATGTGTAAATGTAATGGAATTGAAATGTCGAGATAAAAGTCTAACCTACAGGTATTTGTGAAAGAGGCAAGGATCGCATACGTGGTACACATTGTTGAGCTGGAGAACAACGAGTTGAGAGTCGAGAAAGATGCTAAGGTGATGAATACGATGATGTTGGGCATCGGCCAGGAGGCCAATGACGACAGTGTATTCGGCTTGGTTGTTGGTTGCTGAACCCAAACATATGTCGCTCGAATGGAGCATTTCATGTGAGGGGGTGTAGAGAACCCAAGCGTCCGAAGCGAGATTTTGTGTCCAACGGCTGGCGCCGTTGGCGTAACCGATGTGGTAGGCCGGTGGAGGAAGCATCTGTCAATAACACAAATGATAGTTTAGACATGAGGGATGGAAAAAAGATTAAAAACACTATAAAAAAAAAACCTAAAGTAGAATGACTACGTTTAAACATAAAATTTCTTTAAGTATAACCCGTTGACAGGTTCTTTAAGAGGGAGGCCTTCAGGAGAGGCCAGGATGTATGTGCTTTTAGTGAGGCAATGTTGGATGATGTAGGGGGCATGCCATAGTGACTCGAATTTGCCATGACCAAAGGTATCGTGAGCGATATCGTAAGCAAGGATGAGGTCACCTTCGTGGAATGAGAGAAGGTTGACATGGCGATCAAAGGTGGCTTTTGATCATTTTTTAGCTGCCTCATTATTCTGTAATGAAGACCGATGATCCTCATCCAGGGACTCTAAGTTCAGCAAGCGCTGCTCCATTGGAGCAGTGTCGGGTAAGAGTTCAATTGTGGTGCGTAATGTGGGAATTTCGCACTCGATGGGAAGAGTGGCCTCCACCCCATGGACTAGATGAAATGGTATGAAACCAGTAGCTATTTTCACAGTTGTACGGTAAGCCCATAGCACAGAAAATAACATATGATGCCAATTGGTCTTATGTTTATTAACCGTGCGCTGTAACATGGTCTTGAGGACCTTGTTAACTACTTCAACCTATCCGTTAGACTGAGGGAAATATGGTGAGGCAAACTCATGGGAGAATCCTAACTGAGATGAGAGTTCGATGAAAATCTCATTCCTGAAGTGTTTCCCGTGATCGAAAACTAGTTGGAGTGGTACTCCAAAGTGGGATATGATGTGGTTAAAGAAAAAATACGCTGCGGTGTCAGCGGTATTGTTGAAGGTGGGCATAGATTCCACCCATTTGGTGAAGTAATCGACTGCGACAACAATGTATTTGTGTCCATTGTTGGAGGGAGGATTACAAGTCATGAAGTCGATGCCCCATTTACAAAAAGGGTCGACAGTGATGACTGGATAAAGAAGACCAGGTGGTGCTCGGGCTTTGTTGGCGTAAAGCTAACACTTCTCGCATTGTTTCACGGCGTGAATGCAATTGTGAAATAAGGTAGGCCAAAAGTAACCTGCTCGGATAATCTTTTGAGTAGTGGATATTCCCAAAATATGGACCCCACATGCGTCGCTATGGAAGTCGTTCAAGACTCTATTGGCCTCGTCAATGGTCATGCATCAATGAAGAATGGTGTCAACCCCTCGCCAGTATAAGATGTCTTTGATGAGGAGGTAGCGGGGGGCCTGGTGGCGAATACGACGACAATCATCTCGTGAAAGGTGGTTACCAAACTTTTGAGTTCGGAAGCAGATGAGGAGGTCGTCGTACCAAGGATCATCTGAAGTGATGTAAAAGAGGTGTTCGTCAAGAAAGTCAGTATTGACGGGGGCACTGGTTGTGTCAGAGGGGAGGGCCATGACAAGTTTGGCGAGAATGAGGGATTTCTTTCTCTTGGGTGTTGAGAATTCAAGATCGTACTCCTGAAGGATAACGATCCATCGGGAAAATTTGTTGTTAATTTACCGACGACTGAGCAAGTATTGCATAGGGTTGGAATCTTCTACAACCTTAGTTGTGTGAAGCAAAATGTAGTGACGTAGTTTCTGGACTGCGAGGACGATTGCAAGAGAGAGTTTCTCTTCGTGTTTATACTTCAAGGGTGGCCCTGACAGGGATTTACTAACGTAATAAATGACATGATCACAATTTTCATCACCTAGTTGAACGAAAACTCCTGCTACTGAAACAACTGATGCTGATATGTAGAGGATATAGTCGCGATTGTAGTCAGGTGCACTAATTAAAGGGGAAATGGAGAGCGCCATTTTAATATCGTCAAATGACTGCTGGGCATGTTCATCCCAGTAAAATGGGATGTCGTGACGTAGTAAGCAAAGGAAACCTTGTGCGCGAGTGGCGTAGTCTGTGACAAATTTCCGTAGAAAGTTAGCCTTGCCTTGGAGGCTCTGGAGTTGATGTAAATTCTGGGGAGGTGGAATTTCGGTGATATCTTGGACTTTGAGGGGGTCCACGGTAATACCTTTTTGGGAAACGATGAATTCGAGGAGGCGCCCCGCGGTGACGCAGAAAACGAACTTGAGGGGATTCAAGCGGATGTTGTACTGACGACACTGTTGGAAGATGATTCGTAAATCATCAAGATGCTGGGTGCATTTCTTGGATCGAGTTGTGAGGTCATCCAAGTATGCGAGGATGATATGAGCTAGATCGTGAAAAATGTATGTCATAGCCTGTTGGAAAGTTGCGCCAACATTCTTTAGGCCAAACAACATGACACAATATGAAAAAGTACCCCAGGGGGTAGTGAATGCGGTTTTGTATTGATCGGTGAGGTGGATTTGGATTTGATTATAACTAGAGAAACCATCCATGAAGGATAGAGCCTCATGGCCTGCGCAGTCATCAATAATTTGATCGATGAAAGGCATTGGAAAGTTGTCTTTGGGACATGCGTGATTGAGATCACGAAAGTCTGTGTAGACACAGATAATGACCTGTTTTTTATTAACGGGTACATGGTTGGAAACCCATGAAGTATAGGCGATGGAGTAGATGAACCCAACCATGCATAATTTGTCAATTTTGGCTTTAATGGCCACTGCGTTTGATGGGTGTAGCGGTCATTGTTTTTGACGAATTGGTGTAATGTCGGGCTAGGTGTTGATGCGATGTTTGACGATAGAGGGATCAAGGCCAGGCATTTCCATGTATGACCAAGAAAAAATATCTTGATATTCCTGGAAGAGGGCTTTATAGGCGGTGATTTCTTGAGGAGTGCAAGCGGCCCCAATGGTTATTTCATCGACGACGTCGTTTTTAATGGAAATGTTGATTTTAATGGTCAGAGAAATGTTGGCCATGTTGCCTTCTTCAAAAGAATTAGGGGCAGGAATGGGGTTTTCGAACCAGTCGATAGGCCCTGATGGGATAAAATCCTTGGTTTCGACCGCGTATATGGGGTGTTGGTTAGGAGGCGTGGAGGCTTCCTATGGAAAGAAGAGTGTGCGATGGTGTAGCGCATCCCATGGGTAGTCAGGGTTGTTTAACTCTTCGAGTATTTCCTCGTCACAGTGGAATTGGAGGGAATACAAGGGGTCATGAAGAGTTATATCGGTGACTGTTGTCGTGTGGCTGCCCCCTAGTGATGAAGAAACAGGGGGAATGACACAAGGAAATTGCGATGGTTTGCTCGACATAAACCAAATATCGAAGTACTGAGGAGTACACGTGGTAGTTGGATGTACAATTTTCATAGGGAAATGAGTAGGAGAGTTGGGGGGTGAATCCTCAAATAAGTCATCCAAGAACCATGGAGGCGTTGGAAGGGCCTCGGGTTCAGGAGAAATGACGTGAAGAATCTCTAGTGACGAGGTAAGGTCAACTATTGATTATGTGGGTCTTTGAAGCAGGGTCAATTGGCGTTGCATGTATTCAATGATCATAGGACACTGGTATGTACAAATGATCTAAGGATTCACATAGAGAGCAAGGGCATCTCATACATTCAATGACTGAAGTGGTGACATAATGGATGTCAGTGATTTTTGGTAGGGACGACATAGCTGGACTGGGTCCGCTCTGAAAGCTTTGGCATACGACGGCTAATGTCTGCCGAAAGCGGGGCAGTGTTGGGAAATGGTGGGTATAATGCCCATATTATGAACATATAGCGCAAGAGAATTTGGTTCGCAACCCTTTACTACTTGAATGAGGGGTGGTAGCGGCTGTACTGACTATAGTGGTGAGTGTTAAGGGAGTTTGATTGAGTGGAATCAAATTCTGTAACTCTTGTAGAGATGGGCAGTTGTTGGTTTGGTGTCCATATTTCTCACATAGCGTGCAAGGAGGTTGGATGCGTGGAGGAAGTGGAGTTTTGGGCTCCTTCTTCTTTCTCCTGCCCCCAACTGTGGCAGGGGGGGTAGTGAGTGGGGGTGTAGAGGGTATGGTGGGACTGAGTATGAGAATCGTCATTGGGATTCCATCCATTTGGGGGGGAAGGGATGGGCGAGGGACCATCTTGGGTGGATGTAAATACCAAAATAGAATTGCTAACACCATATTAGGGAGGGTAAGCATTGCGGCGACTTGGAAAACTTCGACGCCAGGTGGAGGGTAAAAGAAGGGGATTTGAGTAATGGCTTGGGGAACTGTCTCCCAAAATGGGAGATGGCCTTGGGGAGGGGGGAAATCATGGACTGGTGGGGTCGACGAGTTCACAGGAGGCTTGTGAGTGGGGAGTTCTGCGACTAGTGGGATGTCAGATATGATAGAAGCCTCCCTAGAAGGAAGGGTATCTTCTATGCCAGTTCTGTTAGATGATATGGCACATACTTGATTGGAACGATGAAGGAACGGTGGTGATCCATGGTAAGTTCCTAACAATGATGGATCTTTGAGCATTCTGGGACCCATTTCGATGAGTGGGTATGCGTCATGACTCGTGTGGATGAGAGGAAGAATGTTATCGATGTTGGCAGAAGGGTTAGGCTCGTAATGTGAGACTTGGTCAATGGTAACGATCTTCCCGTTGTGGGGGAACATCATTTTTTGAAAGATGAAAGAGGCAACTGCCTTCATAGCGTACATGTAGCTACGATCGAACATGATATTATAATCGAGTGGGGCATCGATAACTTCTATGTTGATGAGAATAGTCTTGCCCTCGAGTTCTATGGGGACATTTTGGAAGAGCCCTTCAAGAGATGATGGTCGTCTGTCATAGGCTCGTAAGGTAATGGCAGAGGGTATGAGTTCGGGGGAACCAAGTTTATGCCATACAGATTTGGACATAATGCATGTAGATGCACCTTCATCGATGATACACTGATGAATTGTGATGTTCCGTATTTTTACTGGGATTTGAAAAGCGATCAAGGCGGGAAGGCGAGGTTCTCCACTATCGAGATCAAATGTAATGAGTCGAGTATATGCGGGGTCGACTTCCCCCAAGGCGGAAAGTAATGATTTCCGTTGAGTGGGACAAGTCTGAAGGATTTCTAAGACTGACATGGCAACCGAGGATTGTGCTAATTCATCAACCAAACTGTAATTATGAGCGGCCCTAGTCTGTGGGTTGTGGACATTCTTACGTAATGGGATGCGAGGGATGCGAAGAGGTGGCTCTGTGTTAGGGCGAGGGATCATCAACGGGGGTCCCGTCAGTGCATGGTTTGTCTATGGAGGGATGGGAGGAGACTCAGCGGGTGCATGATACTAACGATTGCATGTTTGCAAAAGGATTTATTCCTCACTAGTGAGGAGGATTGTGTGATCTGATGGATTGTTTGGGTTGAGGTACTGTCCCACCTGAGGTGGGGGAGGTTGTGTGTCCTATTGGGTGTTTATCACACCTTGGTGTGGAATAGGATTTTGTAGCACGACAAGGGGGGGTTGTTGCACGTATTTTTTTGGGGCCTGCTGAGGAGCAGGCGATGCTGGAGGATGGGGTAGACTGCCTTAGTCTTTCATCCGTTTAAAATCAGCGATTTGGGGGCAATGATGAGTATAATGACCTAAATCACCGCAAAGGGCACAAGGGAAGTTGGTTTTAACAGTATTGTTATTTATCCCTTGACGCCTATTATTATTGCCCCCCTAGGGGTTCTGATTTCCTTGGTTCTGGTTGCCCCCAGTAGGTTGGTTCTGCTGGGGTTGATTCCCGCCTTGACCTGGGTTGTTGTTGTTCCTGTTTCTTCCTTTCTTTTTGGCATTATTTGACAGGTGGGTCAGATTTGTCGTATCCAGCTGTTCTAAATTTTGATATTGCTAAACGAGAGAGGGTTGAACAAAATTCACCCCAGCGTGAGGATGTGGGGGAGCGATGGGTTGTGGGGGACTAGGAAATGGAAAGTATGGATTATGTGGGGGTAACAATCTGTAAGGTACATAGGAAGGTGTGGCGCATTCGTTAGTACTATAAGATGAGGTAGAGGGGGTACCAAAACTTGTTTGAATAGGTGGGTGTATGGGGGGTGTTGGCAGTGGCCCACTGATGCGTGGAGGCATAGCAATAAGGTATGGTTGTTGATAAGGGGGTGGGGGGTAATAAGAGGTGCCCCCATATGCCGATGGATATTGAGGTGTTCCATACATTGGTGGTTGTTGGGGTTATGGACTGTGGTGAGTGGTATTACCAATCAATCCGTTTGCTGAGTGAGACATCCTGGGTTTGTCTTGGCCAAATGACACAGGTTTTGGGAGATCAGGGAGTACAGTGTATAAGTACCCTGACTGTGAATAGATGAGGTCATATTGTTGAGCCTTACTGATGGTTTCTTCTTCTGATTGAGGGAAGGTGGAAGCGACATCCTTACCGAGGAGAGAGACAAGTGATCTAAGAAACCAGTCAAGACACTGTTGTTTGGTCGTTTCTGCTTTGCACAAACTACGTCGTCTACGCCACTTGTGAATGTGATCAGCGATATGTGTGGCTTAGGTTTGTTTGAAATTAGAGAGTAGTTCTAGACCATTGTCATGGCGGATTGGTAATTGGAAGAAGGTCAAAAATTCTTTGGCCAAGGACTCGAAAGTCGCATGGGACCCTGATTTTTCATCTACATACCATTTGGCTGATGGGCTAGTGTGTGTGCATTGAAATAATCACAGTTTGATGGAATCATCCATAATGTTGTTGGAAGAACACCATAGGTGAAAATTCATGACATGGTTGGCAGGGTCATCTCCTGCCTTTCCTTCAAACTTGGGGATGTCTGAAGGTAGTTTGGTGGGCATTGCAGGCCATGTGGGGTCATGCAATATAGGATCATTGGTGAGTTTGCTTAGATCTGGTATGTTAAGAGAGGCCAAATATGGCATCTGCAATGGGGGGGGAGGATTAGCTCCAGCCATGGTGTGAGTGTGTTGTGAACCTAACCTTTGAGGGGGCTAGGTGGGTTGGTACTTCCCCCTTGAGAGGAAGTTGGTCCTCCGCTTCCATGTAAAGGAGAGCGAGTGGACGGCGAGACTTGGGAAGTGGACCCAAGTAATGTGGAACCAAGCAAAGTTGATCCTAAGACAGTAGCACTCATAGGAGTGTGAGACGGTGGTGCCGATGAGTGGGCAAGATCAGACACTCCCCCTAAGATAGGAGGGAGGTTTAGCAAGCATCGAGAACGACAAGGATTCTGTGGGTCCCCTATGATGTACAACTAGCTGAGTGAATGTGTGAAAATGGTGATGAGAGTAATAAAGAAACAAGAGCCTTTGTTGGAAATTTTGAACTTTACACAATATATATATCAAAATCAAAATGTAATCAGAAGTGCATCATACATAAAGTGGTTTGAAAAAGAAGCATATATGTGGATAAGTGGGTTTTGTCTGCGTGGGGAATCAAAGAAAACAAATGCTCGTGTCCTAAAAGACGTAACGTCCTTCCTCTCAAATAGCACTGGACCTTCCAATAGTACTCAACAGTGGGGTCTGAAGTCACTGGAAGAGAAACTTATGAAGGATGAAATAATCGATTAGAATGAGGGGTAAAGGGGGCATATCCTGAAAGAGCTGGTGATATTTCCCAATAGCCACACAAAATTCGATCAAGGTGCAATTGCAGCCCACAATTGCCACTTGGTTAGATGTCCTAAAATTTGGTCACTAGGTACCTTGGTCAAAGTGAGGCATTTATATTTTCGGCCTCAGAAATGGGTCACAGGATAGATCCCATCCAAGAGGTGGCTACCTCAAGGGGGGATGCATAGAACAACCAGACCTCGGCCTTCAACCTTTCACGGGTATCTCCCTGCCTTATGGTGTTAGGAAGACTTGACTTGGAGGATTTCCAGTTCCCTATTTGACAACTTCTATGGTTTTGACAATGTGAGAACCAGATAACGGGGAGTTATTTGGATGCCTATCCCCAAGATCCTACCTAGACTAAAAAAAAAAATTTAGCACCTCCTGTGGAGGAAAACTTAGTGAGTTTTTAAAAAAAAATTAGATGTAGTTGTTTTGATAGGTTGGGGGTGTGTACCAATCTCGTTGAAATTAAATGGGAGTGGATAGTTTCGTCAAGAAGAGGGTGGGGTGTTTCAGAATCCCTTTGGAGGAAACTTACTTTGACCTCCACGTTTCGAGAAGAAGCTATGTGAGTGATAAGTGACTTTTGTGTGTGAAAGAGTGAAAGTGTGTCAATTTTTTAATGAATTAGGTGTCACCTTGTTGCATGTGGGCTTCACTTGGTCCTTACAAAAGTTGATTACCAAATTAACTACGTGCCTTTGGTACCACCTTGCGTAATTCAAAAGTCCCTAGGAAGCTAGCATGTGGACATGTGGGTCCGTTACTATTCCTTTAACTCCCTATTGTGATGTAATCTAAGAAAAGATTTGAAACTATCCTAGATTGTGATCATGTGGGCATGTATGGGCCCATTACAAAACCTTTAAACTTCCCTAGTGATTTGATCTAAGAAATTAAATTTCAACACTATCCTATCTTTGTAGCATGTGGGCATGTATGGGCCCGTTACAATCTTAAGATGTTCTTGAAAAAATAAACTAAGAAGAGTCCCAAGAAGGGCTGTTGTCCTCCCCTAAAGGTTTTAATCTTCTTAAGGGAGATGAAATTGTTTCACAATCTTTTTTTGATTCTCAAGGTTGCTTGGAGGCGCGAGAAAAGAGCATACTAAGCGATTGTTATCCAACTTCTAGTCCCAATGCAAGTTAAATGCAATTAAAAATGATTTCCAACTTATATTTTGAGTCAAAACAAGCCATCCACGTGGCGAAAATGAAAGCAAAAGAGGAAATAATGATCTTAACCCCCTAAGTGTCTATGTGTTTTGACTAACCCCTTTATATGAAGAGGGGACTAAGTGTGGTGCAGCTTTAAAACATGCTTGAAATCATTTTTAAGAAGGCTAAGGGCCTTCCCCACATCTCAAAAACTTTACAATGTGAATTTTTTGCACAGGTG